>VDFB02018878.1:0-103995 GCA_007258455.2 Sequoia sempervirens | reverse complement strand
CCACTTAGGATCGAGAAAACAAACAAAAAATTCAGGAAACTCCCAAAAAAATTATCATATCTTCCATCATAGAATCCTCCAGAATTTGAGAGAGGTCCTCAGGGAGGCCTTCCCAATCCCCCACCGCCCAAGAACCCATCCTCTCAGAAGCCCATCTATCCAAGCAATCTGCCACCTTGTTCCATTCCTAAGGAATATGACAAAATGTGATAGAATCCAACATCCTACTCAAAGCAATAATCTGCTTAGCCACCACCGCAAGCTGCCAACTCACCACATCAAACTATTGTTTATTCAACATATCAATCACAACCTGAGAATTTGACTCACAAACAATACTCCTCCAACCAAGGGCATAGGCCCATTCAAGAGCCAAAAGAATCACTAAGGCCTCCATATGATTATTGGTTTGCCTACCTTTATATAAAGTAAAAAAGAAACACACCACCCCAAAGCTATCCCTACCAATACCACCCACCCCAGCATGACCAAGATTACCCCTAGACAGACTGTCTATATTCATTTTTAGCACCCCCAAAGGTGGGGGCCACCAATGACCACTACATTGGATCCTCGCTCTGTTGCACCTTCTCTGCCCAAGGTGAGGACAACCCCTGCTACCAACTAGAAGCTCCAAATTTCTAACCACACTCAGGTCACCAAAATCCACCGAGACCAAAAGGTCACACTTGGCAACCAGAGTCTCTTGAATAACCCCCAAAATCCTCCTCCAAAGTTGACCAACCAAATCCTTCTTATCCAAAATATTCCTATGGTTGTGTTCCAACTAGATATGCCAAATAATCATACTAGGACCAATATTCCAAGCTATTTCAAGAAAAGAAGTCCTCGCTAGGGGTCTTCCCTGGCTTTTCCAAAAGTCCTCCAAAGAACAAGCATGACAACACGGCTAGATCCACGCTTTCCACCAAAAATTCCAAATCATTCTAGCAAAAGGACACTGAAAAAAGAGGTGTGAGGAACACTCTTCATGACAATTGCACATAACACACTTAGAAGGGCCCAAGAATCCACACTTTCTAAGATTCTCCCACGTGAGACATTTCTTTTGAACCACTAGCCAAGTAAAGAAATTACACTTAGGCCAAGAAAATTTGTTCCATACCTATTTCCACCACATAACCCCCAAATGCCTTCCTATCTAGTACCTAGTATCCAGAAGCAACCGAGAATTTACCCTTCAGATCATCTCCCCAAGCTAGAATATCCCTTCCCAAAAGAGAGTTGTAAACTCAACCAGCCAAAATATTGGCCAACTCTCAACAATCCTCCTCTGATCCCCCAAGAGGCCACTCCTATAGGTCCTTCCACCTGAAGACATCCACCTAACCAATAACTAGAGGCACTTTGAAATCCGCCACCCGACTCCAACCCGCCTCAAGGAAATGATTACATAATTCTTGCAAATGAGGATGCGATGACATAATAGGAGGATGTCCATCCCAAGAATCAAATTGAAATAGGGCATCCAAACCATTGTTGCATATCCAAAACAACCCTTGTTTAATCAATAAAACAAAACACTTGTACAAAGGAAGAGCTTGAATCACCGCTTTCAAAAGGGTCACTCTACCTACAAATGAGAACCACCTATAAGTCTAGTGACTAACCTTTTTGCAAAACTTGTCAATAATATCCTGCTAGTGAAGCCTCGAAAGCAAGCAGATAGCAAGAGGAATACCAAGATACACAAAAGGAAGTGAGCCAATTTGAAATCTAGGGATTCCAACAATTCTCCTTTAAATGAGTTTGGGTGTATTGAAGAAGTAAATAAAAGATTTCCCCTCATTAATACATTGTCTTGAAGTATCCAAATAGCAATCCAAAGCTTTTCACACAATAATAGCTTCATCAATTATAGCCATACCCATCATAGCAATATCATCCACAAACTAGAGATGAGACTGGATGGGAATTCCAACACCCCAATCCCAGCCCTAAATGAGACCCAACCCTACTCGAGATCTAATAAATTTTCCTAACCCTTCAACCTTTAAAATGAAAGGATAAGGAGATAAAGGATCACCTTTTTGGAGACCATGAGACGCACAAAAAAGTTCAATGGGCTCACCATTGACCAACATAGAGAAAGAAGCAGACGTAACATATCTCTTGACCCACTTAATCCAATCACTGACAAAACCAAAAGCCCTCAAGATCCTAAAGAGGAAGGCCCACTTAACCCGATTATAAGCCTTTTCCATGTCCAGTTTGATGAACATAGCCCTCTCTCTCGAAGCATCCATAGAGTGAATAGTTTCAACAACAATTATGACCTCATCCAAAAGTTGTTTACCAACAACAAACCCTCCCTGTTCATCTGATATTAACCTGATTAACTAGGGCTTCAACCACTTTGCAAAAAGTTTGGTAATTATCTTGTACGCCACATTACATAAAGAGATCGACCTGAAAAGATCCAGAGAATTCACACCCTCCCTTTTTGGAATAAGAACGAAAAAGTTGCATTCATGGCCTTCAACATCTGCTTATTTTTCTATGACTCCAGGACAACCTCCATAAGGTCCATCTTGATAACTTCCTAGAACTCCTAAAAAAATTCCACTGGAAACCCATTTGGTCTAGATGCCTTACCTTTTTTCATTTGGAAGATAATATCCTCCAATTCTTGTAGGGAGATCAGTTTGAGCATAGCCTCTTTCATTTCATTGGTAACCAGGGACGGTATAATGGCCACTATCATAGCTTCATCCTCATCCATAGAAGGGGAGTCCTTTGAGAATAAAGAAGAAAAGTATCTAACTGATTCTTTTGAAATCATAGCTGAGGGAGAAAGAATAGCCCCTTCTGAAGACACAAGGGAGGCGATAATATTGCCCTACCTCCTATCCTTAACTAAATTATGAAAAAAGGAAGTGTTTCTACCCCCCTCCTATAACCAATCAATTCTATACTTTTTCTTCCAAAATATCTCCTCCCTTAAATCCCATTCTCCCACCTCCTTCACTACCACAGCTTCCAGCCTACCCAAATCCTTAGTGAGACCCTGATCACGAATCTATCTAGTAATGGAGTCTAAGTGAGCCTGGGCACCGCTCTTTTCCAGAAAAAACATTACCAAAATATTTCCTATTCCAACACTTCAACCTATATTTCACATATTGGAGTTGCTTGGAGAAAGAATACATTGTAGTCCCATAAGCAGGTTTCCCAAAGCACCGCCATTTTGGAACCAAATCATGCAATGATGCATCTCTAAGCCACATAAGCTTAAATCTAAAAGATTGCTTCTTAGAAGATTGAGAGAAGATTGCTGAGAGCTTAATCAACCAGTGATCAGATCCTTGCCAATCTAAGATCTCAGTGTTGGTAGCCCATCTATCACTAAACCAAAAACTAGACACCAAGAACCTATCGAGCCGTCCAAATATAGTTGCCTCCCCACTACACCTATTATTCTAGGTAAATATACCATTAGTAGGTCTAATACCAATCAAGTTCAAAAAAGAAAGTTATCTCTTAGGAGGTCCCAAGAAGGATCTAGATGGGCACTACCTCCCATCTTCTCTTCCAACAAGGAGACATCATTGAAATCTCTTGCCAGAATCCAAGGAAGAAGAGAATCTAAAGAGCGCACAAACCTAACATGAACCCAAACTTGTGCTTTACTCAACAAATTAGTAGGAGCATAAATATTGGAGAAGAGAACCCTCTCCCCCGACTCCCAATTAGAGGCAACAAAGGAAATAGAATACATGCAAGAGAGCCACCATAATAGAGTCACTTTACATGGATTCCATAAACAGTCCACCCCACCAGAGCTTCCCTGCACTCCCACACACTGGCACTGACCTTTTCCTCAAATCTTTAAAGCAATACTCAACATACTTTCAACAGATAATTTAGTTTCCTAAAGGAAGACATTATTCGGAGAATGAGCATGAATCAAATCATGAATACGCTTTTGTCTAGGGACGCTATTCATACCCCTTACATTCCATGAAAGCACTATCATCATTGCGGTTGAGAGAAGTGGGAATCAATAGTTCTCGCTGATCCAAACTCCACCAATGTTTCACCAATTATTTGGACCTTCTCTTGGTCCTTCTTCCTCCCCATCGTAAGATACTTCTCTGAAGCCCCTTTCTTGAGAGGCTTTTGTTGCACACCCAATGTAGAAGAAGAAGGCTTGATTTTTTCGAGATCAGGAGCACACTTTGCACTATCAAAGCTAGCACCAATAACTCTAGGACCGCCTACAACCTCTAACAACGGTTTAGAATCCTCCAAAGTATCACTAGATGGAGGAAAATTTGTATCCATTTGAGCCTCACACACCTCAAACAACATCGGGTTAGGACTTCCAGTTGGTATGCCTCCAATGTCATTCTCCACCAAAGGACCATTTGTCCCCTACAAATCCAAGGGAACTCCCTCTTCCTACACCAAATCTTTTAAATATTCAAACCTATTGAAGGTCTCCTCCTCCTATCTATCATTAAGAGTTATCTTCTAACCTCTACCTATGTTCTAATTCCACATTGGGACAAAGCCCTCCTTATCAACTTCAAACCCCTAAGTAGGAGCCTTACCCTTGTCCAACTTCTGAGTTGGATGTGAATGAGTGTTACTCGCACTAGTAGCATGAAGGCACGTGGAAAATTCCTTTGGAGATGACCATGTTCATGGCACAATCTACACCTGAAAGGTAAATCCTCGTAATCTAATTGTTGCGTCCAAGAATAAGATCCAATACTCATGTCAATAGAGTTCAGCAACGGCTTATTCAAATCAATTTCTACACATATTTGAGTGAAGGATAAAATCCTTTTATTCAAGGTTTGTTGAGAGGGTCCAATAGGCTTTCCAAGCAACAAGGCTATCATCTGCAAAATGTGACTTCTCCAACATTCAAGAGGCAGGTGCGACGACCTCACCCAAACCAGAACCCTAGAGGGGAGCTCCTCCACTAAATTAAAACCACCATGCCATGGTTTTTTAAAAAGACCCACCTAATTGTAAAAATAGGGCCCACCCTCGAATGCCCTATTCTAATTAGCAACACAAGAAAAATTGACCAGAAAGAAATTATTAACAACTAACATAATATCAAAATCCCCTTCATGGTTCCAAGTTTTGTGGATCCAAGAATCCAGAAAGGGAAGTGAAACCCTCATCCCCATGAATTTTCAAATCAACACGTGGTTGCAATAGTACTCCACATCTTCAGCTACATATTTTAGTTGAATGACTAAAACTGACCAATCTTGGGATTTCACTAGACACTTATTCACCTTCTTCAATTTGAGGGCACCAGGAGAAGTTGAAATAGAAGCACTTGGGTCTCCACTAGACAAAGAAAAGGTATGATCCACCTTATCCAAGGCCTCATGCATTTCCATGGCCAAACAAAATCCAACCCACTCCAAGAGCTAGCCTGACCCCAATTGACTGGAAAAGAGGCAAACAAGAAGCAACAACAAGGAAAACACGATGAAAAGAATAAAGAACAACCACAGGCATAAAGCCTCAAACTGACGCACCAAGAAGAGAGAACAAGAAGCACAACACCAGAAACCCCTTGTCCCCAACATGCAAGAGGGAGTCCACGCAGGAAAAGAAAGAGATTTAAAATAGAGAAAAGAGCCCACCCTAGCAGACAACACACACAACCCCACACACAGATGGAAGGAGAGTTGAGCTAGGGTGATAAAAACCTAGCTCTCCCACATCGTCGTGCAAAGAAGAAATGCAATATTTTCTAATAAAATTGTCATCTAAAAAAATTATTAACATAAGCTCAATATTAACAATTTTCAACCACTGATTTTCAAAATCAATTTGTTCACTTCATATAAGAAACACCTCAGTGTAATAATTATTGGAAATAAGTTTTTGTGAATAATGGGTCGATGTTATTTATTATTTTTAATTAATATTTTTAATGCTTTTTATTAATTTTAAAATGATTTATTAGATTTTTGAAATTTTTTATCAATATATTTGATTAATTGGATAATTGATAAGAGAACTATGAGATTAGCAGGGTCATAGAAATATTTAATGGGTTTTGATGGCACTTTAAGGAGGAATGTGAAGTTGGGGCCTTGGTTCATTCTCCTTTAGGGTATTCCATTAGAGGTGGGTCATTCTTTATGGATTCCAAATTCAATAATGCAACAAAATCAATTAGGTCATGGTGTTTCATGTTTATTTGGAGTATTGATGAAGAGTTGGGAGAGAGAATTCATTTTCAAAATAGAAAAATAGGTGGTGACAATTGTTGGGGATTATTATAAATGGAATGGGGCATCTCTAAAAGTCTTCAATCAAAGTGATCTAAAAAACTAGTATTGTTGAAATTATCATTTGCCACATGTGATGAATGTTCAAAAGAAGTGGCATTAACTTAACACCTCAACAATTTACTACTAGTGGAACTAATGAATATGTCACTTTATAAACAAAATATAGAACTTGTGAAGGGTTTTTACTGTTTAATCTTCTAATTTTTTTATTACTTTCTCATTTTTCAAGGATAGGAGACTCAAGGGAGATCCTGTGTTGCTTTTTCATGATTGATAAAAGAGAAGAAACCATTATATGATAATATTAGTCCATATCTTTATGGTTATATAGTAGTTTTATTCCATTTCCCATATTTGACAGTGGTGGGAGTCCATTTTATGACTATACCATGGGTTGTCGTAGGCTTATAATCGTGTCAAGGTATATCATAGATATAGGGAGTTGGTAAATACTACGAAGATTCTCAATATTAGCCCATGAGACATGGAAAACACTTCTAATCATGTTGTGAATTAGTGTCATCAGGAGTGTTGCTCGCTCCTAGTAGAGTTCTCTCCAAAATTGAGGGTTTCTCTAACTATGTGTTGTGTTGCATTTATGTGTGTGTGTGTGTGGTGGGTGGGGGGTTGTGATTTTCTATAAACTATGATGTTATATTTGTTATCTTCTTAATATTTTGATAGGTTAGTGAGAATTGTTGTTAAATGACAATGTGTGGGGGATACCCTTCTTATTTATATATCAAGTGGTGTTAGAGTAGTTGTCTCATTTGGGTATTTATTTATTCTAGAGTTTGCAAGTATTTTATATCCATAAAATTAAGTGGAGAGAATATTTTCTTACCTTTCAAGACCAAAATTGAAATGAGAGTGTGGTTGAGGATAACAAAGATGGAAAGAGAAGATGATGGAGAAGTGAGATTGCAAAAAATTGAAGAGAATGTTGTGCTAATTCTTAGCATAGAGGACAAAGTGGATAGACTATAAATAATGATGTTGGTCCTAATCTTCAAGTTAGGAATTCCAAAAGATAAGATGGAAGAAAGTAATTACAAAGGAGATAGACGAAGAAAGGTGAGTCCTTTTAAGGTAAGATTTTTCAAGATAGAGAAATTGTTTTTTACAACTCTATGATGGTGAAATTAGTGCTAACAAGTTGGACCAACCCCAAATGGAGTTATAATTTATTCTTCATCAATGATACTCACAAAAAAAAAATCAAGGTTAAATTTTTCTCCACATGCTCTTATTTGGCTTGAGAGTTGTGCACACTTGTTGGAAATTAGGAAGGTGCCAATATTTTTGAAGTGGAATTTTTTTTAATATGCTACTACGTAAACAATCTTATCTTATATGTCATGAAGAGGAATTGGTGATATAGTGGCATTACTTGAAACAAAGGTAGAGAAAAATTATGCAAGCATACATGAGTGAAGTTTAGAAAGAGGGTAGTCCAAATGGGAAAGGATGTAATGGTTCAAGAAGCTCTCATGAAGTATATTGAAGGATTGTTTGGATAATTGAAAATACATTTCCTCGAGCCCAAGCCCCAAAGTGCAAATAATGTGTGTTCCCATTTGCACTACCTTGAGCTAGACAAGGAGAAACTCTTTCAATAAGAAAAAGGTGATGACTATAGTCTAGTGGTAACAAAAACGAGGATAGTTTATCCACAAGTATAACTTCCAATGCCATAACTTTTGACCTATGAAGCCAATTGATTTTAAAATTTTCAACATGAATATCTCAAAGAATTTAAGGTTTTTGTAGCCCACTTTCTTTGGTAAATGGTCGTTTTGACAATTTTTATGCCTAAGTCAACCATCTAAGGTCTCAAATTTATATTTTTGTGTTTAATTTTAGTAATTTCATAATTTTAGACTTCATGGATCTTTATCCAAGCATCATTTATAATATAAAGATTAATTATTTTAGTCCATTTGCTCTTGAATGGAAGGTTACCAAATTTAGTATATTACTAAATTTAATTATTTCAACTACAATAAACAACTTCTAGTTTATATTATCTTTTGAATGCATGTTAATTATGCTACATAGTGGAAGACTGAGAACAAAACTAAAAAAAAAGACTCTTATATGATTTTAGTTTTGTTGTTTATGAAGGATAAAATAGATTTCTAGTTTTCTTTGTTAAAATTTTATTGTTGGATTGTTGTTGCATTTCTAGATTCACCATCTTGTACACCAAAGTGAAGTTTAGTTCTAAGTAGATATTCAAGGTTTAAGCATGATAGCAAGAGGATGAGGATTCTATGCATATATAAGTAGGAATATGTAGCTACTACAAATGCAAGTGGAATAGCTTACCAAAAGTATTGAAGGACAAAGACAGCTATAAAGAGATCTAGATGGCTCAAATGATGAAAGAGAACAAGGAGAAGAAGCTTGAGAAGATGATTTATCATTTTTTCAAGAAGGGGAGAAAGGGCAAGGAGAACCACCATCAATTGAAGAAGTTATTATTAGGGCGTTATTTAAGGAAGGAATGATAATAAATGTTGAAGTATCAAAAAATGTGGGTAGTCTAAAATTGGAGGAGTTGGTAAACAGGTTAAATAGTATGAAGAAGTTTTTTAATGGAAAAGTATGATAAAGGAGAAGAAAGTAAAATTTATATGCACTAAATTGAAGATTTGTGCAATGATATGATGTATCACTTATAGAAAGATGGACAAAGGAGGGGGAGGATAAAATCAAGATCTAGAGTAAGCTAGAGAAGAAGCTAAGAGAAAAATTTATTATGAATTATGTGCAAGCCCTCTCCTAAATATTTTGAAATTTGAGACAAAACAAACATGATGCGTAGGAATACACAAATTAATTTTACAAGCTATATATTAGAGTGAAGCATGATTAAACAAGAGAATAGATGGTTGCAAGGTATGCAAATGGTTAAAATTTTTATTTTCAAGTTGAATTAATCGTGCACAAGATTCATTTTACAAAAGATGCAAATCAACTAGCTTTGAAGGCAAAAGAATATACCAAATATTTAGAGATAATCTAAGGTGAAAATGGGAGCATCATATCCTTCCAAGGGATGAGATGAGTTTAACCCCACAAGGGGAGAATAATCTCGTGGAGGGGAGAAACAAGAAAATTCCAAAAAGGAATTTTAGAAACTAAAAAAATGTTTCAAAGAGATTGAGGCTATGGAAGTGGTAGAGGTCGAGATTCTCCACATAGACCTTATGTGTTACTATAGGTGTGGAAAAGAAGGGCACAAAGCATTTAAGTGATTTCACTCTCATGCATAAGAAAGGAAAAGTATGTAAACTTATTATTGATGGTGGAAGTTATGAAAATATGATTTTTGAAGAAATGGTGTAGAAACTAGGACTAGAATGTCAAAATAATTTGTCCTTATTGTATTTCTCGGTTTAAGAAAGGAAATAAATTTATTATTGATGACAGGTTTTAAATAAAATTTTCAATGTGAATACTTATAAGAATGAAATTTAGTGTGATGCTATCCCAATGGATGCATACCATGTGTTGCTAGGAAGTCCATGACAATATGACAAAAAGTAATCCATGCTGGAGAAAATAACAAAATATTTTTAGAAAGATGATTTGAAGGTAAAGTTCTATTACCTATTAACAAGGCAGGGAAAATTAAGAGCATGTTGTCCATAAAAGAGTTTATCAAGGAGATGAAGATGATAGGATTTTTTGTCTTAGTAAAAAAGAAGGAAGAAATAGAAATTGTGCAAGTATCAATAGAAGAAACAAAGGTGTTGGAAGAATATGTTGATGTTATAGTTAATGAGTTACTAGATGGACTACCACAAAAGAGAGATATTCAAAATTACAAATTGATTTAATTTTAATATCAACCCTACCTAATCAAGTAGATTAAAGAAAATAGGCCTAATTGAACATGTGAAATTGAATAAGAAGGTGATTAAGTTTATGAGAAAAATAGTAAGGGATGATATGAATCCTTGTGCAACATCTCCATTAATAACTCCAAGAAAGGATGGAATGTGGAGGATGTGTATAGATAGTAAGGCAATAAATAAAATCACCATCAAATACAAATTTCATATACCCCATCTAGATGGAATGTTGTATGTGCTTGTAATAGCTTTATATTTTATTAAGACTAACCTACTAAGTGGCTATTATTAAAATTATATTTGAGAAGGTGATGAATGAAAAGCAACCTTCAAGATTAGGGATGGCTTATATGAATGGTTGGTGATATCAATGTATTATCCATTTCATCCAACATATGTATGATTATGATGAACACAATGTTGTGATATTATTTGGTAAGTGCATGGTAGTCTATTTTGATGATATTTTGATATCCACTAAGACTAAAGTAAAGCACAATACATTTAAGAAGGGTATTAGAACTCTTATAGAAGGGACATATCTATGAATATTCAAAGAAATTAAGGTTTATATAGAAGACCTTGGTATTCTTGGGATTTGTTATTTTAAAGGATAGTGTAAAAATGGGTGAAGATAAGGTAAAGGCAATTGTTGAATTTCCTATTTCGTAAAAAAATCATTAATAATTTTATTGGTATTTTTGTATTGACAACATATTGCATGAGGGGGAAAGAATTTGTATGAACAAGGGAAAAACATAAATTTTCTAATTGCTAAAGAAGAAGGCGACATAAGTCCCTACCTTAGCATTACTATCAAGGTGCTTGAGTTGAACTATTATGCTTTAGATGTGGGAGTTGGAGTAGCTATTAAGTCAGAAAAGAAAGCCAAATAAGTTATAGTGAAAAGATGTAGGGAAAAGGTATTCTACGTATGACATTAAATTTTATGTCATTGTACAATCACTAAGACATTGGAGGCTTTACTTGATGCCTCAGGATTTTATTCTATTTATATATCATGATATCGACATGTGATGCAAACACAATCTTCTTGTTCTTCCACCACAAACAACTTAATCACAAATTCACCATACTCAAGCAACAATAATTCAACAAACAACTACCTCTTTCTTGAGATTCCCAATTCCACAGCCAACACAATTTATCTTGACAAATTTTCATTTATCAAATTAACTTTAATCATAAATTCACATGCATAATGAAGACAAGTTTATTTTATTTATATCCATAGGTTGCAATTGATTACAATTTTCAAAAATTAATATTTGATGCATCTATTTCAACTTTCAAATTGTCATTTTCATGGCACAGTGCCTTAGTGATCTCTCCATAGCTCTCTAAATTGAAACTTTCCTTCACTCTCAATGTAGCCACAACCATTGTATTTAATAGCCTCTCTTCACTTCCATGACTTGTACCAAATCTTTCTCGGTCAGGCTTATCTGACACACTTCGAGGGTACACTCCTTAGGTGGCCAAGCCCACAACCCCATTAAACTGCCCATTTCCTGTGACCTTTCCCATTTTTCATATTTGCATTCATCATTTTCATTTCCATTTCCATTCACGTCTACCTGCTGCCTGGAAGAGTTTGTGTATTTAACTTTTTAATTCCACATGCCTTGAGTGAGAAAATTCAATGGATAAGGGGATTAGAAAATCCGAGTTCATCCACAAAACAATGTATAAAACAACGATTAAAAAATATTTAAAATAACTTTGTTATATTTAAAAGTAGCCTTTTGTCTTTTGTGATATCAATTTCGAGAGTGGCAAATTATTAATATTATTAGAAAAAAAATATTTTTTTAATTTTTATTTTTATTAATAATTAATATTATTAAAAATAAATAAATAAATAAATTCATTTTTTTTTTTAAATTATTAATAATAAATTATTCATAATTGATTGTTAATAAAAAATAGCTTAAACAGGCAATAAAAAAGTAATCAACAATCAATAATTACTATAAATAAAAATAATAATTTTAAATAATAATAAATTATTAATTTTAAATCAATTTTAAATGTCAATTTTAATTAAAACTATTAAATAATAATTAATAATAACAATAATTATTGATTATTAAAATTATGACTAAATTACAAACAACCCACAATTCAATATTCTAAATTTTGACAATATGATTTATGATTTATGATTTTATTAGAAAGTGATCTCATAAAAATTGATCTATGGTTCTATTAGAAATAGGTAGTGAATAATTTATGTCATAGAAATTAAGTAGAGTATATAAAGCAAACAAATGAATGTGAACAACCCTTATTTTGAAGTAGTTTTGTTTGTGCTCCTTTCTCTTTGTCATCTTGTTTGACTATTTTGAAGAGATCATGGGTTATTAACAAATTGTAGTCATTCAACCCATTAACTAGCTTGGTTGACGAGGCTTGACAAAAACAGTGAAGCGTTTGTTGTATTTAACATCATACATGTGGAATGAAGTGTGGTGGCAATAGCCTACCTATTGTTGAATCAAACACTAAATTTTTAGAATGTTTTTTTTGAAGGCTTGATATTAGAAAGACAAGTGTTGTTTTTAGAATTTTGCATGAGCTTCCTAGGGCCACCCATTTATTATAAATTATTTATACTACTGAAATTCCCCAATTATAAAGCATGTAGTAAAGATCATATTTCATAAATGAAGAGCACATAATTATTTATACTACTAAAATTCCCCAATTATAAAGCATGTAGTAAAGATCATATTTCATAAATGAAGAGCACATCTTGTTGAAAGTATCCATTTGTAAAATAGACCCAAAATCATGAATTACTAAAAACCTTCATGGCCTAACCAAGGACTCAACCATATCCTTATATCCTTACCTACCACCTAGATAATTTGAGCCATCTACTCTTATTGACTTGGCATATATTTGCATTTGTAGCTATCTTATACTTAATTGACGAAAAGATTTATTTGATACTTAAATGTTCCTTATTCACTTTAGTTGGATTTTGATTAAAGAGTTTGATCTAACATCTAATACCATACAACAATTCCTTCAAGAAAATACAATTGGCAAGTACAAAGCTAAATTTCATAACCTTCATTAACATCCATGTTGGTTTTGTCAATATGGGAACTTTGGAATGGGGTATGGACATCCATCAAAGCATAATGCATAGAAGGAATTTTTTTAAATGTTGTGGTTACAACTACCTTAGTAGCATCATCTACTCTTATTGTTATGGACATATCTAATATGAAAAAAATCTAAAACTCTATGGGAATCAATATATGGCAGAAATAACTAATCATGAACTACATTTATTTTTATGAAATTGCTATCAGGATTCAACCGTGTAGTTTTACAAGTCAAACTCATTGATCCATGTTTCATGAGTAGTGGTTCACAAGAACCCATCTCTCATGATAATGAATGATCCACTTAGCACTTGTTGCATCTAGGTGATGCTCACATAGGTGAAGCACTAGGCCTTCCCGGGAGATCACCCATCCTAGTATTGCTTCAACTTAAGTGCGCTTAACCAAGGAGTTTTCCCCAAGGTTAAGCCCACTTAGCTTGCAACCCCATTTGCAAAACCTTCAGCAAGTGTTATGCCTTATGAATCATTCATTATAGACCCCCTTTAGCTCATCAATTGATAAGTAGGAGGTATTTTCCACAGCATGTCAAATTATGATATTGCTATCAGGATTCAACCGTGTAGTTTTACGAGTCAAACTCATTGACCCATGTTTAATGAGCAGTTGTTCACAAGAACCCATCTCTCATGATAATGAATGATCCATTTAGCACTCGTTGCATCTAGGTGATGCTCATAGAGGTGAAGCACTAGGCCTTCTCGGAAGGTCACCCATCCCAAAATTTCTCCAGTTCAAGCATGCTTAACCAAGGAGTTTTCCCCAAGGTTAAGCCCACTTAGCTCACAACCCCATTTGAAAAACCTCTAGCAATCATTGTGCCTTATGAAACATTCATTATAGAGCTCCTTTAGCTCATCAATTGATAAGTAGGAGGTATTTTCCATAGCGTGTCAAATTATGATATTGCTATCAGGATTCAACCGTGTAGTTTTACGATTCAAACTCATTGACCCATATTTCATGAGTAGTGGTTCATAAGAACACATCCCTCATGATAATGAATGATCCACCTAGCACTCATTGTATCTAGGTGATCTTCACAAAGGCGAAGCACTGGGCCTTCCCGGGAGGTCACCCATCCCAGTATTGCTCCAGCTTGAGCACGCTTGACCAAGCAGTTTTCCCCAAGGTTAAGCCTACTTAGCTTGCAACCCCATTTGCAAAACCTTCAACAAGTGTTGTGCCTTATGAAACAATCATTATACAACACCTTCAGCTCATCAATTGATAAGTAGGAGGTATTTTCCACAGCCTGTCAAATTATGATATTGCTATTAGGATTCAACCGTGTAGTTTTACATTTATTTTTCTTGTCTTTTCATCTTTGTTCTTTATAGATTATACCATATAACATGCTATTTGTACTGACCTTCTCTTTAGTTTGTACTAATAAATATCTTCACCATTTAAATATGAGATAGCTACAAATACAAATATATTTAACATGAAACATGAAGTAGTAGTACATTGTGTGCAACCCTTTACACATTTTATAATCCCCTTCTCCCTTGCATTTTATCACCCAACAAATGTGGGGGCACACTGTATCTGTTGCCAAAAAAGTGATGTATTTGATTTTTATCCCCCATTTATAGCTACACCTAATCTTGTATGATTATTTTGAAGAAACCAAGGGTCACAATATTTTCAAATGTTGTGGTTAAAACTACCTTAGTAGTAACACCTAATTTTATTGTTGTGGGCATATCTAACATGAAACAAATTCTACAACTATGTGGAAATCAATGTATGGTAAGTATCCTACAAATTCTACAAATACCTTCAATATGATAAGTATCCTTTGTGCTTATGGACACATTTTTAGGTGCAATCATGTAGTTATCCACCCAAGTAACTTGTCCTCTTTTGAATGCTCTTTCCATCCTTTTAATAGTATTCACTTGGATGCTCTATTCTTGATTCTATTGAGAATTACTTCCTTTCCTTTGCTCCTAAATTCAATTCCATATGTTGGAAGAATGAAGAAGAAACCCTCTGGTGTGTTGTCATTGATGCCAACATTGTTTGGTGACATTTTTGTCTAATCTGGTAAACAATGTTTATGTTACCTTGATCGGGTAATTTGGTCCAGAATTGCTCATAGTAAGATATCAACCTATGCGATTTTAGTATGTTATTCAGGACTGTTAAATGCATTTGTGAACAAGTTTTTAGCGATTTTGGTTGAATGGGCTAAAATATATGTTTGAAAAAATATCAACATATGGTTTTTTACTCAGAGTTGTGCAAAGTGGTATAAGCCTTCCTCTAGCCAACATGGATAAGTGGTATGAAGATTAAGTGGATATTAAAGAGATTCTTTTTAGGTTCGTGTCGACCTAATTTATGCCTTGCATGTTTTGGTTTGAGCACAAAAGAAGTTTTGTTGAGCCTGACAAGCTATTTTTGAATTGAGTATGTATACATCTAATTAAGCCAACCTAATTGATGTGTAAGGATGTAATAGCATCTATATATATATATATATATATATATATATATATATATATATATGAAACATTTTTGTATAGAAGGCATGACATATGTGTGATATGTGACAAGAAATGTGTGATAGTGTGTGAACTTATATGTATGAGTTATGTATTAGTGCAAAATCGTAGTGTATGTTGTGAACCTGTAAACCAATGCAAGATTTTGTATTCCAAAGCTTAATTAGAACTAAACTCAATACATGAGAGGTGTACTCCATCAGTTCAATTTTCAACAGTGAGCCACACTCCATTTTTGTAATCACTTCAGGTTGTGAGCCTTTTCAAAGACAGTGTGTCTTGATAGTGTACCCTTATAATATCTTATGACCGGTTATAATATATTGTGAGCTAATCCTCACCGTGGTTTTTTCTATTTTTGGTTATCCACGTAAAAAATCTTGGTGTTTATGTGTTGTGTGGTGTTATGATCTCTTTCATATCTTTACTTACAATTGCAGTTAGATGTGCTCTAATATTTGGATAGTTAATGGCTGAATTGTTTAGTAGAATATTGATTCACCCCCCCTCTCAGTATTCCAAGTGTTCAAGACCATAAACTAACTATAATTCTAAAGAATTATCCAAGAGATTCTAGCCATTGTACTCCAAGAACCAGTATCTTGTAATCTAACCACATAGAAATCTTCACAAATTGAATAATCTCCATAGTAATTTTTAGTTTTTGATTTCTTTGTGCACATGGTATGGTGACAAAATCAACCAAACTAGCATTAAATCCCTCAAACTATTCAATAGATAAGCCCCTTCTTTCCACAAGGCCTTCATCAACAAAATTATGGGTTGTCTTACTATCAATTAGAATGATGATCCTTTGGCCTGCTTACACTTTATGAATATTGAATGGATCACACCTTTGAGTTACAAGTATAGTAATGAGTATTCCTCCATCTTTGTATTCTCCTTTTTCATCAAATTATTCATTCACTTTCCCATACTCAATTTCTTCTACTTCCTCGCCATAAATGACTTCAATATAGTTCATCTACCCTTTTCCAAGGAATTTGTGTTCTCACTTCCAAGGTTCTTTACAATATAAATGATTAGGGAGAATTTTGGTGTGTGACCTAGGCCATGTGATTCTCTCTACTTTATCTAGGATCTAAGTGGAGATTGACATCTTAAAAGGACTATCATGTGTGTATTTATATTGAAGGTGGCAAATTGTGTATAGAAATAAGTGTCAAATTATGAGAGCATAAGTTTTAGATGTAGGGTGTTTTATAGTAGGAAATATAGTTGTAAAATATTAAACAAATAAACCATTTTTTTCTAAAAAGCCACATGGTGGAAGGTTTCATGCCTATCAAACTTATCACTAAAAAGGAAGACACCTCTAGACTATATAATGATTTAGTGTAATCTTTCCTTGTTATCTCACCAAAGCCTACATAGGTGGAGGGTTTTTCAACATCTTCTATTATTTTGTGTTTGCTCCTTCCACTCCTTAATATGCAAACATTTTTTAATATTATCTACTATTGGTGGTATCTACTATTAGGAATGTGTAGGCGAATTTGCTAAAGTTGGCAATGATGTTAATCTCACTATGTGAGGCCCACCCATTGATTCTAGATATTATACTAGTTTGTTTCCTTTTTCAGATAGACAGTTTAATTATCATGTTGATTATTAGACATTAAATTATGTTGCTATTATTAAAATTGATACTTTATGATGTTATTCATATTATGATGATTTGGACAATAGACTTTATATTTGGTGTTATTGATGATTACTAATGCATGAGTATAATTGATGAATAATTGATGGTATGGTGATGAAATGATAATTGTGATATAGATGTTAATTGCAATAATGGGATGAGTAAAATTATTGAATTTTAAATGAAATTACAAAATTATAATAATTGTATACTTTATGAAAATTGAATAAATGCTCTTAGATGAATTCAATGATTATGAATCTATGAGACTGTGATAATTGTGAATTAGTATTTTAGTGTGATTTACAAATGTGTGATGGAAATTTTATGATGTGAATATATATGTCTTATTTTAGGTTGCTTCAACTATGGAATTTCATTGGATAGATTAATGTGTGAAATCAAGTGTGTAGGTATAAATTCCATGGCCAATGGAATCAGAGATCTTCAAGGAACCTAATGTGATAAACCCCATGAATTCCAACTATAGTCGATTTGGAGGGACTATAGTCTTAATGTAATGTGATTTATGTGAAGTGGCTTGAGACGTGAATGCATTTTATTATAAAGTTTTTAAGTCTTTAAGTTGTATTTTAGTTTGCAAATTTTATATTTGAGGGTAATTTAGGAATTTAATTTATTTGAGTCAAAGAGGAGTGGAAAATATTTATTTTATGTAATTATAACATTTTTAAACCCCTAGGGTGTTAACCCAAGGGTTAGTACTTAATAAAACTCATATCTTGGACTAAACTCAAGATATGGCCTCTCTAAAGTGCCTATTTTTAAGGGTGACGAATTTGGAGTTGCTATGGGGTGTGCATGGACTTATTCCAATCACATCCCCATTTTTCTCCAAGTTCTTTAATACAAGGAGATGTTTAAAAAGAAATCTTAAGTGAACTCTTCTTTCTTTAGTGATGTTGAGTCTTTTTTTGAAAGAAGTGGAATAGACTCCTTATTCTTTATTTAGTCCTCCACTTAAGGGAAATTAGAGGGTGTGTGTGTGTGCATGAGGATGTGACAAGTTTCACTACTCTATTTGTGAGGATTAGAGTTGGATTCTATTTATCTCTTCTTCTTCTTTTTTTGTTTTGGGGGTTCTTATAGTTCTTCTTTTTGGGCTAAACTTTTTGGTTCTTGCTTGAAGGAGCTTTTGTGAAAAGGACTTTAAAAAAAAGTCTTGGAGCTCTTCTCCAAATTTCTTCCTTTGAAATATTGAGAGGTAGGATTCAATATCTCTATGTATGCTTTCTTATGAAATTGTTAAATGTTGAAATGATTATGGGTAATTGTTTGAAGAAATTCTTGTACTTGTGTTATTTTTTAATTATGATGGGTTGTTTTGGGGACTGCTCTCTCCGATCTTGAGAGCTTCCCATGTGTGGGGTTGACAGAGGAAGAACCTCCCATGGGGAAAACTCCAACCTTTGAGAAGGTGGATTTTGGGTAAGAGTACCCATTTTATTGTGGATGTATGGTGTATGGAGTGTGGAGTTTGGGTATGAGCACCCATTTTATCATGGAAGTATGGTGTTGAGAAGTGGAGTATGGATACAATGTGAAAAATGATATATTGAGAGAGGTTTGGTGTAAGGAGATAGAGATAGAGAGGAAGTTAGAGATAGAGATGGAGATGGAGGAGAGGGATATTGAGAGGAGATGAAGAGATAAAGAGATAAATAGATAGGATAAATGGATAGATAGAGATGGAAGAGATAAATATATAGGGAGGGAGAGAGGGAGAGATATAAATATAAAGATAGAGATTGGAAGTGATATATGGAGAGTGGCAGAGAGAGGAAAAGATATAGGGGTAGAGAGAGATAGAGAGAGAAGGAGATATGTAAGAATTTAAATATGGAGAGATAAAGATAGAGATAGAGATAGAGATAGGGAGGGAGAAACAAGGTGTGTGTGTAGGAGAGAGATATAGAGAGAGATAAAGAGGGAGATAGATATGTATAAATAGATAGAGAGGGAGGGAGTGGGAGAGAAATAGAGATAGGAGAGAGAAGTAGAGAGATATAGAAAGAGGGAGTGATGGGGAGAGGGAGAGATAAGGATATAAAGGAGAGATAGAGAGATAAATATAACTTGGGAAAGATAGAGAGCTTGAGAGAGAGATAGAGACAAAGATGGAGAGAGATAAATATATAGAGGGAGAGATGGAAGGAGTGAGGAAGAGGGAGAGGGAGAGACATAGATATAAAGAGGGAGACAATGAAAGAGGGGGAGAAGGAGAGAGAAATATAAAAATTTAGGAAGTGACATATATATGTGTGCGTGTGTATACATATGTGTGTGTGTGTGTATACATATATATGGTATATATATGTGTGTGTGTGTGTGTGTGTGTGTGTGTGTGTGTGTGTGTGAGGGAGAGAGAGAGAGTAGGAGAGATGTAGGGAGATATAGAGTAAATAAGAGAGAGGCAGATAGAGATAGTGAGATATAAACATAGAGGGAGAGGGAGAGATCAGAAGATAGAAATAGAGGGGGAAAGATAGAGAGGGGGGAGAGATAGAGATAGAGATAAAGATAGGGAGGGAGAAACAATGAGTGTGAGAGAGAGTGAAAGAGATACAAAGATAGAGATGGGGAAGGAGAAACAAGCAGTGTGTGTGTTTGAGAGAGGGATATTGAGATAGATATAGCAGAGAGAGTGATAGGGAAAGATGAGAGATGTGGATAGAAAGAGGAGGAGATAAAGAGATATATAGTGGGAAAGATAGAGGGGAAAGAGAGAAGAAGATGTAAGGAGAGGTAAGGAGATAGAGATAGGGAGAGAGATAGAGAAGAATATAGAGATGGATATGGAGATGGAAATGGAGAGAGGGAGAGAGAGAAATAGAGATAGAAAGAGGGGGAGACAAAGAGAGAGGGAGAAGTGGAGGGATAGAAAGATAGAGATAGAAAGTTATATAGAGAGAGGCAGAGAGAGGGAGATATATATAGAGGTAGGGAGAGGTACATATGGAGAGATATACAAAGATATATGGGAAGAGAAAGGGAGAGATCTCTTTATATTTTTGTCTCCATCTCTATCTTTATATTTTTTTATCTCTCAATCTCTCTTCCTCTCTCTCCCCTATTTCTCTCTATATTTGTCTTCCCTTCTCTACTCCTCTATCTATCTTTCTTTAATTTTTTCTCTCTGTCCATTTCCCTCTCAATATATTTCTTCCCTTACTATTTTTTGCTATCCATATTTATCTCCCTCTCTCTCCCCCACCTTTTGATTTCTCTACCTCTCCATATATATCTTTGTCTCATATTTCTCTTTATCTCTTTATCTCTCTATCTCTCTCTTTATGTGACTATATTTACTTGCCTCTCATCTTCTCTCTTTCTTTGTCTCTCTCTATTTTATTCCTCTATATCCATACCTCTATTTTTGTATCTCTATCTCTTTTTTCTATTGCTTGTATCTCTTTGTCCCCCTCTCTATTTCTTTCTATCTATTTTCCTCCTAAGTGTGCAATGGGTCCCCTAAAGAGGTTTTAAAGGTGAATTATCACATCCTTAATCAAATGACATGCTACCCTAAGCATAACTCCCTAGGGACATGCTGTCCTTGGATTGTTGGCATGAAACGATTAATCAAAAGTTACCTTCTCTCTCTCATTCTATAAATTTTAATTTATATTTTAAGTTTGAAATTTATTTTATTATCTAAAATATAACAAAAATTCAAAATAGAATTATTCTATAATAATTAAAGTTTTAATAAGATAAATAATTATAAATTAAATTAATTCTAATAATTTTTAATTATTATTTATAATTTCGTAAAAGGACAAATAATAAAAAAAAAATTCAAACATAAATCTAATTTAGACACTGAATTAAAATAAATCAAATGGAAAGTCAAAATATATCAAAATCCAAATATTAATAAACATAATAATTTTAAAAAATTAATAATAAATAATAAACTTATTAAGTTAATAAATGACTGAATTAAAAAGTAAAACTATTTTTTTAATTTATTAGAATTGAAATATCTATGTACCTAAAAAAAGTCAATTCGTAATTTATTGATTTATTATTGTTATTTATCTAAAATCCAAGTTTAAAAAGTTTAAAAGAATAGGTAAGACTGGATAAGAATGATTTTTTTTTCTTTAATTATATATTATATTTTTTAATATTTTAAAAAATGTGACGGTTGAGATCATTTCAATGGTCTTGCGTCCTCTACAATTTTCAACCGTTGATTTTCAAAATCAATTCGTTCATAAGGAACACCTTTAGTGTAATAATTAATAATTATTAATATTAATATGTCATATAATGATTATGTTAAGTTTGTATTGATATACTAATATTTTCAAAATACATTAACATTTTTTAATTATTTATTATTATTTATATTCAAATAACTTTATTTTAAAAAGGGGGTAAAAACTTTATTAAAATCAAGAAATTAACAATACATAAGGATCAGGGAACCCATAAGCTCCCACAAAGGAAAACACCAAAGCATCCATCCAAAACAAAAACTACCATACATACAACCACTAGCAGAGTATCCCTCGATATCATCAGCAATGACCCTCTCTAAATCATGACCATACTCTGGGGATAACTGTCTCCACCCCTCAATATTCCAATCATCCTCATGCTCTGAAGCCCACTTATCCAAACAGTCAGCAACCTTATTCCATTCTTGTGAAATGTGGACAAAAGACACCACTTCCAATGTAGAGCACCTCTGCAAAATCTATTGAACCACCAATAGAATTTGCTAATTAACCTCAACCACCTTTTGCTCGAGCAACATATTAATGTTGGAAAATGTGCCTCAATCTTATTGGCATGTAAACTCCTGAAAGAGCAAATTCGGTGAGACCCTCTAGAAGTCTTATCGACCAACAACTGTGTTCTAAACATTTGAAGTGCTCAGATCGCCAAGACTTTGTTTTTGTCTTGCTGACGGGAGTCATCGAAAAGACATTTCGATCGCTGTGAAAGTTCTAACTCTTTCCGCCCGGGCAAATCTCTTGCTGACAGGTTGGTTCCTATTGGACATTGGGGAGACTCTTGGCTGACAGGTTTCTATTCAGTAAGAACTCTTACCGATGGATGTGGTCTTGCCGACAGGCTGGTGCATTCAATGTGACCTCTTGGTGATAGCGTTTCTCTCTCTGACTATTCTGTGCTCGGTATGATGTCTCGTCGGTAGCGATGGTCTCACCGATAGAGCTATATGAGTTGAGCATCGGTGTGAAGTCTTAGTGATAAGGTTTCTCTCGCCGAAAGGTAGGTGCTTTTGGTGAGAACTCTTACCGATGGCACTTGTCTCACCGACAACTTTGCACGATGAACATCGGTGTAACATAAGGTTCTGTAAGACTCTTAGCGATAGCGAAACTCTTGCTGATAGTTTTGCACAAGCTGGATTTGTGTTCGGTATGATGTTTTGCCGATAGTGGTGGTCTTGTCGATGGTTATGTGATCGGGCATTGTGGCATCGGGGAGACACTTCCTAGTGTCTCACCGACATGCGATACAGTTTGAATGCCTTGACCGAATGACTATCCTACATGGTTTATTTTTGATCAATCAGAGAAGCTGAATGTAAATTGCTAGTAGTTGGACTGTTGCGACCGTTCCTGTGTGGAAGGTGAACAGATTGTGAGGAGAATGATTATGCTCGAGAAATGGTGGATGATGATGTACAGTGTGAGATAGTGAAGTGTTGCTTGATTGAACATGATTTGATCAGTGTGTGTGCATTCAATTCTAAGAGCATTGTAACTGTGATGTTCTGTACAAGGTTGATCAAGGAAATGTTGCTACTGTAAATTGACATCAGAAAGTTAAGTCTGAACTCTGTATGTAATTTTCTTTACTGTAATACAAAGAGTCTTTTCTTGGTGTGGTGGGTTTTTCTCATGTAAGGGTTTTCCCATGTAAATCTGGTGTCCAATTGTGAATGTTCATTTCTTCGTTCTGTTAATCCTTTTCAAGTGTATCTTAATTGTACTGTAATTACAAAATTTAATGTCTTATCTGCATTCTTCCCTGAGGTTTTGGCATTAGGAGAGTTTGTTTCGCACCTAAGATTTCCTTACAAGTGGTATCAGAGCTTGGCCAGTTGTGTTATCCTTGTGGGTACGTTGGGTTTTTTGTGTCAATTCTATTTTAGTGGGAGTCTAGTAGAAGTTTGGTAATTCGAATTACAGATTAAGATGGCAAGCACGTTAGGAAAGATTGAAATTGAGAAATTCAATGGCAACAGTTTTGAGTTGTGGAAACTTAAAATGGAAGATCTGTTGGTTGATCATGATCTTTGGCTTGTTGTGTCTAGAATGAAGCCTACAAGCATGAAGCAAGAGGATTGGGACCTTGTAGATCAAAAATCAAAGGGGCTGATAAGGCTTTGTTTAGCAGACTCTATTCTTCTGAATGTTCATGAAGAAAAGACTGCATCTTCTTTGTGGAAGAGACTGGGAGCTATTTAACAGGGCAAGTCCTTAGTGAATAAGTTGTTCTTGAGGAAGAAGTTGTACTCTTTGAAAATGTAGGAAGAAGCATCCGTTGCTAATCATTTGAATGCTTTCAACATGCTAGTTGCTCAGTTGGAATCTGTGGGTGTGAAGATTGATGAAGAAGATCGTTGTATGTTGTTATTATGTTCTTTGCCAGATTCTTGGGATCACTTGGTGATGGCTATAGGGAGTACGACATCCACTTTTAAGATGGAAAATGTTGTTGCTTCTTTGTTATCATAAGAGATGAGAAGAAAATCTTCTGAGATGGCGAAGGAGGCTCTTGTTGTTAGAGGTAGATCGAAAGAAAAAAGCAAGAAGAAGGACAAGAAGTCCAAATCGAAATCAAAAGGGAGATCAAAGTCTCCTGGTAAGAAGTCCAAGGTAAAGTGTTGGAATTGTGGGCAACCTGGTCATGTCCGAAAGGATTGTAAAGAGGAGAAAAAGAAGAAGAAGTATTCTTTCGATAATGATTCTTCTCAGAGTGATGCACACACTTTCATTGTAGCCTTGGCTACATAGGCATTGGATGATGTCTGGCTGATTGATTTTGGAGCATCTTTCCACATGACATCTCATAGAGACTGGTTCCCTAAGTATGAACAATACGATGGTGGAAGGGTGTATTTGGTAAGCAATTCATCTTTGGAGATAGTTGGTCATGGAAGATTCAGAATTCAATTCCCTAATGGAAGAGTGAAGGGAATCAATGATGTAATGCATATACCAGGTCTGGCTCAAAATTTACTTTTTGTTAGTAAGTTGAATGATATTGGAGTGCAAGTCATGTTCTCTGTAAATGGATGCAAGATGACTAGAGGCTCAATGGTGCTAGCTAGGGGTGCTCGTATTGGTACCCTGTATAAGTTGGATGCACATGTTGTGCAATGCAATAGCGTCTCTGTAAAGTCACAGAAAGCTACTCATGGAGAAAAAGAGGAAAAAGTTCCTGATTGTGCAAACTCTATGGAAGTTAAAATTCCAGCATAAAAGACTATGCTCTGGCATCATAGGCTAGGCCACATTGGAGAAAAATGTTTAAAAACCTTGAAAAATAAAAACTTGGTTGAGGGGCTTGATGATTGTAACCTCGAATTTGAGTTTTGTGAACATTGTATATATGGTAAACAACACCGTGTTTCATTTTACTCCAGTCCTCACAAATCTTTTGATTTACTTGATTACATTCATTCTAATATTTTTGGTCTAGTAAATGTTCCTTCTTTGTCTAAATCAAGATATTATGTATCGTTCATTGATGATTATTCAAGAAGGGAATTTGTTTATTTTTGAAAAGTAAAGCAGAAGTGTTTAGTCATTTTAAGGAAATTTAAAAACCTTGTGGAAAATTAGACTGGAAGAAAAATAAAATGTTTAAGGACTGACAATGGCGGTGAGTTTTGTTTTGATGAGTTCGAGAGGTACTGTAAAGATCATGGGATTAAAAGACGTAAAACTACACCCTACACTCCGCAGCAAAATGGAGTTGCAGAAAGGTTCAACAGGACAGTGATGGAAAGAGCACGAGGTATGCTGAGCAGTGTTGGCTTGGAGGAGAAGTTCTAGGCTGAGGCAGTTGCAACATGTTATTTAATAAACCGTTCTCTGAATTCCACTCTTGTTGAGAAAACACGTTTGGAAGCATGGTCTGGAAAGAAGCCCTCTCTGAGACATATTCGTGTCTTTGGCTGTGAGGCATATGCATATGTGCCGAATGAAAAAAGGTCTAAATTAGAAAACAAGGTTGTTAAATGTATTTTTATTGGTTATAGTGCTGGCATAAAAAGATACAAGCTTTGGAATCCTAATACAGAGAAGGTTCTATACAACAGAAGTGTTATTTTTTGTGAGTTGAAGCCTTCTACTTTGGATATACAGTTAGAGACAAAATCAGAAGATAAAAAGGATGTAGTTGAAATTCCTCTGACACCAAATAAAGAGGAATTGAAAATTCAAAATGTACTTGAAACTAAGGAGAGCTCAAGTAGTTCAAAGAGTTATGAAGAAGAAGAACAACCTCAACCTCAGCTTGTGAGGAGGTCAACACATGAAAGAAAGCAACCTGATAGGTATGGGTTTTCTTTGTTAGATTCTACTTGTGCCTATGCTTTAATTTCTAGCACTGATGAGCCTAGGACTGTGAAAGAGGCATTTAGAATGTCTGATTCAGACTCTTGGTTGGAAGCCATGAATGAAGAAATGGCATCATTAGAAAAGAATGATACTTGGAGTTTGGTGCCCTTGCCTGAAGGCAGAAAAGTTATTGGCTGCAAATGGGTATTTAAAAAGAAAATAGGTCTAGATGGAATTGTGGAAAAGTATAAGGAAAGGTTGGTTGTGAAAGGGTATTCCCAGGTAGAGGGAATTGATTATGGACAAATTTTTTCTCCTGTAGCTAAGTTGATGTCTATCAGATTTCTCTTGTCACTTGTAGTAGCGTATGACTTAGAGATTGAACAGATGGATGTGAAGACAACATTTTCTTCATGGTGACCTTGAAGAAGAAATCTATATGTCCCAGCCAAAGCACTTTGTGGAAAAAGGTAAAGAAAAACTAGTTTGCAAGTTGGAAAAATCTCTGTATGGATTAAAACAATCTCCTAGAATGTGGTACCATAAGTTTGACACTTTTGTTTTGTCATTGGGATTTGTAAGATCGAAATCTAATCATTGTGTGTATTACAAAGCTGAAAATGATCGTGTTCTTATTATTGCTATCTATGTTGATGATATGCTATTCATAGGCAATAGTAAGTTAATGATTCTGATCTAAAATCTCAGTTGTCTGCAAAGTTTGAAATGAAAGATCTTGGTGCAGCCAGGTATATTCTGGGAATGGAAGTAACCAGGGACAGGAAAAGTAGAAAACTTTGGCTCAGTCAGAGTAAGTATATTAATACTGTTTCAGAGAGATTTTGTATGAATGACTGCAAGTAGCTAGTTGTTCCAGTTTTGCAGGGAACGAAGCTATCTATTGAAGACTGTCCAAAATCTCCTACTGAGATAGAGGACATGACTAGAGTGCCTTATGCTAGTGCAGTTGGCAGTTTAATGTATGCAATGGTTTGTACAAGGCTAGACATTGCCCAAGCAGTGGGAGTACTTAGTCGTTATATGGCAAATCTTGGAAGGTCACATTGGGATGTTGTGAAAATGGTGTTTGGATATCTGAAGGGAACTTCAAAATATGCTTTGTGTTATCATGGCGATTTGGTTGAATCACAGAGGACTCTCAACATTTGAGGCTATTTGGATTTTGATTGGGCAGGGGACATTGACAACAGAAGATCCACCAGTGGATATATTTTCATGATGAATGGTGATGCAGTTAGTTGGATGAGTAAGTGGCAGGCTATAGTCGCTTTGTCCACTACAGAGGCAGAATACTTGGCAGCAACACATGCCTGTAAAGAAGCAATCTGGTTAAAACGTTTGTGTTCTAACATTGGATTTGATGCAGGGATAATTACAATTTACTGTGACAGTCAGAGTGCTATTTGTTTGGCAAAAAATCCTACTTTCCATGCCAGGATAAAACATATTGATGTGCAGTATCATTTTGTACGAGATATGGTGGAGGATGGAAAGGTCTCTTTAGAAAAAGTGGATACATTGGAAAATGTTGCAGATGCATTGACAAAACCAGTGAGCACAGACAAGTTTAGGTGGTGTGCTAGTTCGATGGGCCTTAGTGCCCATGAATTTTAGTAGTTTTGTTGTGCTTTGGAGGTGTCAGTAAGATCTTCGTCAAGTGGGAAATTGTTGGAAAATGTGTCTCAATCTTACTGGCATGTAAACTCCTGAAAGAGAAAATTTGGTGAGACCCTCTCGAAGTCTTACCGACTAGCAGTTGTGTTCTAAACATTTGAAGTGCTCAGATCGTCGAGACTTTGTTTCTGTCTTGTCAACGAGAGTCATCGACAAGACATTTCAATCGCTGTGAAAGTTCTAACTCTTTCCGCTCAGGCAGATCTCTTGCCGACAGGTTGGTTCCTATTGGACATCGAGGAGACTCTTGACTGACAGGTTTGTATTTGGTAAGAACTCTTGCCGATGGATGTGGTCTCACCGACAAGCTAGTGCATTTGATGTGACCTCTTGGCGATAGCATTTCTCTCTCTGACTATTTTGTGCTCGGTATGATGTCTCACCGATAGCGATGGTCTCGTCGATAGAGCTACATGAGTTGAACATCGATGTGAAGTCTTAGCGATAAGGTTTCTCTCATCAACAAGCAGGTGCTTTCGGTGAAAACTCTTGCCGATAGCACTTGTCTCACCGACAACTTTGCATGATGAACATCAGTGTAACATAAGGTTCTGTAAGACTCTTAGCGATAGCGAAACTCTTGCTGATAGTTTTGCATAAGCTGGATTTGTGTTTGGTATGATGTTTCACCGATAGCGGTGGTCTTGTCGATGGTTATGTGATTGGGCATTGTGGCATCAGGGAGACACTTCCTAATGTCTCACCGACATGTGATACAGTTTGAACTCCTTGATCGAATGACTATCCTACATGGTTTGTTTTCGACCAATCAGAGAAGCTGAATGTAAATCGCTAGCAGTTGGATTGTTGCGACCGTTCCTGTGTGGAAGGTGAACAGATTGTGAGGAGAATGATTATGCTCGAGAAATGGCAGATGACGATGTACAGTGTGTGAGATAACGAAGTGTTGCTTGATTGAACACGATTTGATCAGTGTGTGTGAATTCAATTATGAGAGCATTGTAACTGTGATGTTTTGTACAAGGTTGATCAAGGAAATGTTGTTGCTGTAAATTGACATCAGAAAGTTAAGTCTGAACTCTGTATGTAATTTTCTTTACTGTAATACAAAGAGGCTTTTCTTGGTGTGGTGAGTTTTTCTCCCGTAAGGGTTTTCCCACGTAAATCTGGTGTCCAATTGTGAATGTTCATTTCTTTGTTCTATTAATCCTTTTCAAGTGTATCTTAATTGAACTATAATTGCAAAATTTAATATCCTATCTGCATTCTTCCCTGAGGTTTTGGCGTTAGGAGAGTTTGTTCTACACCTAAGCTTTCCTTACAATTGACAATAATCTGTGAATTAGATTCATAGATAATCCTTCACCAACCCAAGGCACAAGCATGCTCAATAGCTTGGAGAATCACCAACCCTTCCATAAAGTTGTTAGAATGTCGCCCTTTATGGATGGAGAAAAAGAAAATGACTAAACTAAAATAGTCTCTGCCAACTCCACTAATCCCAGCAGGCCTAGGGTTACCCTTAGAGGAACCGTCTATATTAATCTTCAAAAAATCCATCAAAGGAGGCAACTTCCAACCCTTTGAACCTTATTTTTAGCCCTCCTTCCTCTTTTGACACAAGTAGAAACCGAAGTCAACCAGTGCAAGCCCAATCTATTCTCAATCTCATCATCACTTCTTTCCAATAAAAAAGCCACTTTACATTTGACTTCCACTGTCTCTTGGATCATACCAACAATTTTGTGCCAAACCTGTTGAACCATCATCCTATCCCCATGAAAAATCTTATGATTCCTTTCCAACCAAATTTTCCAAATGATGAACGTTGGACCAATGCTCCACATAATCTCGAGGAAAGAGGCATGGGAAGGGGGTCTTCCTAGACTACTTCAGAACTCAAAAAGGGAAGATGCATGAACACAAAGATGTTTCCAAACACCCCACCACAAATGCTAGAGCAACATAGAATAAGGACATGGAAAAAACAAATGGGAAGAATCCTCCTCACTACAGTTACATAGAACACAAATAGAGGGACCTTGGAATCCCTACTTATGAAGATTATCCCAAGTCAAACATCTATTCCAAGCTAGAGTCCACACAAAACAATTACACTTTGGCCATGAAAACTTGTTCCACACATGTTTCCACCAAGGGACCTCCACTCCTCCTCCAAATTTATGAGACAACAACTCCTGATATCCACTAGCCACAATGCAAGCACCCTTAGGATTCTGGCTCCAAGCAAGAATCTCCTTATCCCTAAGGGAACTGCATTGTTTACCAACCAAAATATTTTGAATCTCAACACAATCCACCTCCAACTTGAGAATAGACCTATCGCAAGGATCCTTCCACCTAGCCACCTCCATCTGCCCACATGGATAAAAATTCTTAAAATCACTCGCCCTTGACCAACCAACCTCTAAAAAGTGTTGAAAAAGATTCACCAAATTAGGATACTAACACAAAATGGGGGAAAATCCATCCCAATAATTAAACCAAAAGAGAGCCTCGTCCCCTTATTACTTATCCAGAATAGGCCCTCATTGATCAGCGCAACCCCCTTCTTAAGCATTCCCCAAATCACATAACCTTTCCCCACTAGAGGATACCTGGGAATCTCCTCCTTCAGAACCCCTAGAAGGTACTTGCGAGATAAAATCTTGGCCCAGATATGATCTTGCTCCACACACCACCTCCAGTAAAGCTTTGTAGCCAATGCCAACCAGAACCAAGTCGCCTGCCGCAATAGAAAGACCCCCAAACTGCCTCAAGCCACACACAATATCTCACTTTACCAGGCTCCACTTGGAAGAGGACAAGCTACCCACAAATAAGAATTGTCTAGCTAAAGAGTCCAAATCCTTCACAAACCCAACTGGAGCCACCTGTAACATGCACCTATAAATAGGAAAAGCTTGCACCACAAACTTTAGCAACTGAACATGACCACCAAAGGACAACCATCTATGAGTCCAATGATTAACCTTCACATGAAACTTGTCTGAAATATTCTGTCATGATTCCCTAGGAAGTCTACTAACAAAGATAGGAATACCAAGACAAATTAAAGGGAGAGAACCAATCTAGAACCTTAAAATACAAGCAATCCTTTGTTGAATAAGCCTCAGAGTATTGAAGAAGAAAATGGAAGATTTATCTTCATTAATCCTTTGACCAAATGCAACAAGATAGATATCCAAAGCCTTGCGTAAATTTGTAGCTTCTATGATCTTAGCCAAACCCATTAAGGCAGTATCATCCAAAAATTTTAGGTGAGATTGAGGAGGCAAACCATTTGCCCACCTCCATCCCTAGATAAAACCCAACTCCACATTACGTTTCATCAATCTCCCCAGGCTTGTAGCAAGAAGAATAAATAAATAAGGAGAGAGAGGATCCCCTTGACGAAGACCCCTGGAAGGACTAAAAAGAGAAGAAGGCTCAACATTTATCAACATCGAGAAAGAAGAGGAAGTAACACATCACATAACCCACTGGACCCACTCCTTAGCAAAACCAAAAGCAATCAGAATTTTTTGCAAGAAGGACCACTTCACTCTATCATAGGCCTTTTCCATATCTAGCTTGATGAACATAGCCTTTTCTTTCAAGGATGCCATAGAATGAATGGTCTCAATAGCAATTACCACCCCATCCAAAATTTGTTGATCCTCCACAAAACCACTATGTTCCTTAGAGATAAGCCCTCTAAGCCATCGCTTTAGCCTTTTAGCAATCAACTTGGAAATAATTTTATAAACAACATTACAAAGGGAAATGGGTCAAAATTGACTCAGACGATCCACCCCCTCACATTTGGGAGTGAGAGCAAGGAATGCAGAGTTTAAAGCCTGTAACATCTGCTTGTTCCTTTGAGACTCACAAACCACCTCCAAAAGGTCCAACTTAATGATATCCCAAAATTCTTGATAAAATTCAACCAGAAAGCCATCAGGGCCCGGGGCTTTTCCTTTCTTCATTTGGAAAATAGTATCCTCTAATTCCTCCAGCAAGATATTGCCCAAAAAAGATGCTCATTCATCTCTCTGGTGACCAAAGAGCGGATACAAGAAAGAACTTGGTTTTCTTCCGCCAAACCATCCTAAGAATCCTCTCTAAATAATGAAACAAAGAATTGTGAAGCTTCTCTAGACATATCCTACAAAGAAGATAAATGCTCACCCTTGTCATTCACAAGAATAGGAATAAAATTACCATGTCTCCTAGGCTTCAACGAGTTGAAGAAAGTGATGTTTTTGTCTCCCTCTTGTAACCATTCAACTCGAGCCATTTGTTTCCAATAAATTTCCTCGCTCAACTCACACTCTTCCAAAGCTTTCAAAGCCCTGGCCTCCTCCCTGAGTAAATCCTCAGAAAGACCAAACTCCCTTATCTCTCGAGTGATGGCGTCCAAGTCAACTTAAGCAACAACCTTAGCATGAAAAATATTTCCAGAGCACTGCCTATTCCACCTTTTAAGTTGATATTTTACATATTACAATAGTTTGGAAAAAGAATACATAGCAGTGCCATAAGCAGGTCTTCCTCTCCTCCACCATTTAGCCACATGCACCTGCAAAGAAGAATCTATTAACCACATAAGATGAAACTTGAAAGATGGGGACCGAGAAACACAAGCTGAAGTAGCAGATAACTTAATAGGCCAGTGATCCGAGCCCCTCTAGTCCAAAATCTTAGAGCAAGTAGACCATGATCCACCAACTTAGAAAAAAGACACCAAGAAATGGTAAAGTCTCTCAACAAATACAACTCTCCCCCAATCTCCTATTGTTCCAAGTAAATTGACCATTTTGAGGCTTAATGTCAACCAGATTCAATGCAAAAATGTTATCACGAAAAATGAAAGCAGAGGGCTCTAATCTCGCAATACCACCCTTCTTCTCATCCAACTTAATAATGGCATTGAAATCACCTTGTTGTACCCAAAATAAAATTTTTGGCATTTTGTATAAATTGAGCTAAATCTTGTTAAAATGCCATGTAAAGTTTGTTTTAGGTCAAACCAATCATAGAATCTTGGTGGGTTTCTATCAAGGAACACATGTGCAAAATTCTGAAAATTTGACAATTAGGGTTTTACGCCCCTATTTTCAGGGAAACCCCCGAAAATAGGACCTTCCCATAAATGATTGAAAATGATTTTGATAGGATTAAAAGGCTTCACGATCACATTGGTCAAGTCAAAATCATCAAAAGACATATTTTACTCTGGTGGGTCTATTTCTATTTTTCAGGAATAAAGTTAGGAGCTCTGCAGCCATTAATGGCAGATTGGCCAGTACCAAGTGCTGAAAGCTAAGCTTCAAAAGCTTCAACGACACAATCATGGCGGAGAAGGTCTAAAAAGATGTTGTTTGATGAAGGAGATTCTTGAAAATGAAAAAGGTCAAAATTTGACTAACTCTGGAAATGTTATGAAGGAGAGATAGTTCACATGCTGAAAAGAGCCTTTTTCAAGCAGGGGCGCCCATGATCTTTTAAAGTCAAATGAAGTCACCCAGATCTCCCAAGGCAGTCATCCTTGACGTTTGCTTGCTGGCACGACAATGAAACAAACAAACAAATCATCTGAGGAATAGATCACAAGCAGTTGCTGACAAAGCAAAAAGAGGCAGTTGAAGAAATATCAGGAAAAGATTATCAAAGTTGAAGATCAAAGGAAAAAGAGCCTTTTCAAAAGAAAGGCGCCCTTTCTTTTGGACCTCAAGATGCTAATAAATGACAAAAGGCTTCCTAGGATAACCTTCTCAGCCTAGGTAGATCTCAATGACGCAACTGAAAGCACAGACATCTGACAGGGTAGTCAACGGATAATCAGGATCAAAATAGGCAACTTTTCAGATGGAAATAATCTTGCTAAAGGACAAAAGTGCCCTTTTCAAGGAAGGGCACCCTTGAATAAAGGAACCCTAAAATGAAATCCAAGTTTTCTGAAGTCAGTCATCTTTGGCAGAACAGAGCTGGGTACTTGATGAGATATCAAGCGAAATCATCTGACTCTCCGATCAATGAGAAATTTAGATCAAAGTACGAGAGGTCATTTCAAAAGGCTGAAGAACGAAGTTTGAAAACTCACCAAGGCATTAGCAAAAGAGCCCTTTCTTGGAAAATGCGTCCTTTCTTTTGAAGCTTTAAACTCAGTTTTTTGCCATCATGTCTCCCAGACACTTCTCTTCAAGTTGGATCCAGCTCAACAATGAATGTGTCGGCAACATCACAGGATCAACAAATCAGGCCAGATTCAAGATCAAACTGAGGTCATTCAAGAGAAAAAATAACAAAAAACTTGCAAAATTCAAAAAGGACTCCTAGAAGAAGTCAAAGGTCAAGTTGTTGACTAAAGTCAAGATATTTTGAGTTAAACTTGGCTAAAACACTCCATGATCAGTGGAAATCACCTTTTTGAACTTCAGATCAAGCCAAAACCACTTTTGATCATGAGTTAAGTTCCCAAACTTGTGGATCTAAGGCTTAAGTCTATTTAATCAAGTTATAGGCATCCTACTTCATTATTTCATTGCAGGTTAAAAGATCAAGAACAACCATAAGCTCTCAAGGACGCCATTGACAGATCTGGACAAGGTTTTCATTTGTTCTTCAATATTTCTTGCAGATCTGAAGCAGAAGAGGATTGCTAATTTGAGGTTGGATTCAGAGACATATTTTCTCAAGAAATTAGATAAAAACTTCCAATCCATCTTCTATCTACTTCCTCTCTTCTTGTCTTAGGTTTTCTTGCATTTTACAAAAAAAGCAACAGGTTACATCAGATCAGATCAACTGGGTAGATTCAACATAATTTTCCAGAGAAACCCATCTCAACAATTTTTCCAGAATTAGCAAACTTGCTGCCCCTATTTTTGGGGGTTTTTTCAAAAAAATTTCAGAATCAAAATTATGAGGAACTGGGTTTGTTTAGCACTGAAGCATGAACAAAACCCATGTGCCAGATTTTTTTCGGAAAAATACTTCTGGCAGGGCGTTATTTTTAAGGGTTTCTGAAAATCCTCTTAACAAGGTCAAGTTTACAGTCAATCTTTAAGTTTTTCAAGATGCAGTACTCTTAGGTACAATATGGGACCAAGACTTGAAAACAGTTGAGACAAACTTACATTAGGTAAATCCAATGGTTGATCTGGAGCAACTGGAGGGCATGAATCAGATCACATTGCAGAATATTGAAGAATCTGGGTTGCTACAGGCCGCATCCATTCCCATCACACTACAAAGCGCGAAGCCGCCAAAGTTACCAAGAGCAATAGCTTGCGCAAGAAGAGATGTCGTGTCATCAAAGCATTAACCATCCGGAAATGGAAGAAGTCAACACATGGATCAAGGAGTTGTTGACCAGAAATGGTGAAGTGTGAAAAGACACCTAGGAAGGACGTCCTACCTTCCAATTGGCATTTATGATACTTAAAGTTGACTTGATGCCTCATTCCAAGTCAACTCAAGAAGGCATTAAATGTAGTTGGAGTTAACTTGATGTCTCTTTCCAAGTTTAACTCCATATCCCTTAAATCATGCATTGTCAGATCCCACTGATTAAGGATGTCTAATTGGCTTCCATGATTTGTGGATCCTAGATCTCCACTAAATGTGGATGTCTATTTTGGAGGGATACTTTCATTAAAGTTCACCTTTTGTTTACTTTCAGTCTACTGAAGTAGTTTCTAGTTGACTCTTTGTTTACTTTCAGTTAACTGAAGTAGCTTTCCAGTTAACTGCTTGTTCCCCCTTTTTCTTGCTAATTGATTGGCAAGAACTCATTGTTAACTCAAGGAGATTTTGGGGTTGCCCGCTCCTTTGAGTTCTATAAATAAGAGCCTTGGACTCATTGTTTGTTTAACTTTTACTTGCTATGCAAAATTGCTGCGCCATTATTGCCAACAACTTTGAAAGCGGATATTTGTTCACTCTTGGATGAGAGTTCGTTGGTCGATCGTAATTGTGCATGATTTCGTGCCTTTGCTTTCCCAACCTTTGTAATTCGTTGATAAAGCTTTGAAGGAGAATATCAAAAGGCGCTTGCATTTTGGTCAATCTATTTGAGTTATGTCTTTGTCTTGTATCTAATAGCTCGTTGTTTCATTTCCCTCCTCGGATAGGAGTCCCTCCTCCTTGGATATTTGTTATTAACAATTATCGTTCGTTGTTGTTTAATGTATTGACTTTCAAGCTATACTTCGAATAGGAGTCCCTCCTACTTAGCAAGCTCGCTGGCCAAGGCATCATAAATTGTTGTTTCTCATAAACTATTTCCTAGCCCATACCTCGGATAGGAGTCCCTCCTCCTTGGCAGGGCTCAGATATAGTTTATCGTAAAGAGTGTTTGCTTGTACCAACCTTATCCTGGTTTATACCTGAGAGTTCAGAGCCTCGGTCATATTCTCAGGAGACGGCGAATTCAGGTGATCCAACCAACCCATTCCCGCTCCTTTACCCTCATGCTCTGTTTACCTTAAAGGTATTGGATAGATAAAAGCTAGAATAGTCATAGTTGAGATTTGTAGAAACTAGAGAAAAAGCTTAGCTATGACGCATTGTGTTTGTGCACCCTTGTGTCCTACCGCCTAAGCATAAAAAGATAGGAACTTTAGTTTACATTTCCCTTCCTTACGCATTGCTCCCAACAGAGATGGACTTCTCCTCTTTAAATAATGAAGAAGTGTTGCAAAACATTTGAAATAGCTGAACGTTTACAATCAACACTCCAAAGGTGCTAATTTAAATGCCAACACACCTGCAATAATCCAAGGGAACAAAGGAGAAAGGCTCTGAATGAAATTAATAAAACCAAAATAACTACTTACCAGGAAAATCAATAGGCGCATAGATGTTTGAAAGAAGAATAGTTTCCCCCAACTCCAGACTTGAAGCAACCACGAAGATGGAAGACTTGGAGGACAACCACCAAAGAGGACAAAACTTCAATGGGTTCCACAAGCAAGCCACCCCCACTACATTACTATGAGCCCAAATACATTGGAAACCTCCCCGCCCCCACAGCTTAGGAAACAAACCAATCATACCTTCAATAGTTAACTTAGTCTCCTATAAAAAAAGAACATCAGGAGAATGAGTTCTCAGCAAATCACAAACAACTTTTTGTCGAGAGCCACTATTCAAGCCCCCTACATTCTGGGAGAGGACAATTATTTTGGAGGGTTAGAAAAATGGGAATCTAGGGTATTAATAGACCCATACTCCACCAAAGTCTCCCCCATCACCTTTATTTTCTCTAAATCCTTCTTTCTCCCAACTTTAGAAGACTTCTCAACAACCCCTTTCTTTTGGTCTTTCTGAAGAATTCCCAATGAAGGAGAAGCCTTGCTGCCTTTTATCGATTATGACCCCACTTTCACCAATGGAGTAGAGATCTCTCCCTCCCCCATCTTCATATCCACAAGAGTCTCAGTCCTCCCATGAACCACCAAGCTCAAATCCATTTCCGTTTGCAAAGCCTTAGTCTCCTAAGAAGTCTGGTTGTAATTTGGAATAATTCCTTCCTGAATCCCTTTAAAAACACCCTGATCCATAAACATCATTCTCGGATTCACCTCCTGCTGACTAAGATCATCTAGAACCTCAAATCTATTAAAGGTATCTGCTTCATGGTGCTCCTTAAGAGTCCTCTTTTGACCCTGGTTTTGATTACAAGCCTTGGTAGGAATAAAACCCTCTGCACCAACAACCCCACCATGAATGGGGTCCTTTCCTTTGTCAACCTTAGGACGATTGCAAGGAGGTTGAGCAACTTGAGACACATAAGATTTAGACTTCGAGCATCTCCTCTGTAGATGGCCATATTCATGATAGAGATGGCAACGAAAGGGCAATGTCTCATAATCAAGCTGTTGCACACAAGAGTATGAACCCACACAAATTTCCAAAGAATATGGAAGAGGGTTATTTAAATCCATTTCAACACAAATGTGAGCAGAATTCATTATCTTTCTATCTTGAGTTTGTTGAGAAGGACCCACCGATTTCCCCAGTAGTGAAGCAACTCAATGCAAAATGTCATTGCGCCAATATTCGACTGGAAATCTGGGGAGATGAACCCACATCAAAACTTGATTCAGAAGCTCCTTTGAAGGATCAAAACCCACATGCCAGGGTTTAATAAATAACCCAACCTGGTTGTGGAAATAAGGCCCACCTTCAAACACTCTATTGCGATTCGTCATGCAATTAAATGTGACCATGAAGTAATTGTTTGCTAACAACATTATTTCCATCTCACCCTCCGAGGAACAGGTACAATGAGCCCATGATTCCAAGAATTGGAGTGAAACCCTTATTTCAAAAAATTTGCAGAGTAAAGCATGCTTTAAGAAGTACTTGATATCCTCCACAATAGATTCAGGTGGAATGACCAACATCGACCTATCTTTGGTATGTTATAGGCAGCGATTTATCTTTGGTATATGAGAACCACCAACTGGAACAAATCCGCCATTGCTTGAATCATTTGAAAATAAACTATTATTAAAAACCCTCGATGAATAATTTGGAGAAGAAGCTCCAAATGCAACTCAAAAATATAGAGGGGATTTGACCCCTGATGCCGGAGCCATGCTAAAGAAAACACTAAGACCTTGCCAAGTCAAACAAGATCACACACCCTCACAACACAAGCCAGCCAAGGCCAGATCCAAAAAAGTCGAAACTCTACCCAAAGGAACAGGCAAGGGCAACAACCGATTGCAGAATCACAAAGAGAAGATAAAGGTTTTCAATAAATGCTCCTCCCCATCGGCGAAACCCCACACACCAACAAGTAGAAGCACATAGAAAGAAAACAAACCCCTGAAGCATTAAAAGATCCCACCCAACAATAAAATGTAGACAAGGAAGGCGATGATCTTGAAGCAAAAATGACAGCAGTGAGGGGATGGCCCTCATGACGGCTGTGTGGTAGCACACGGACGTGACCCGGGCAATGCCATGGTCAAAGTCATTCCTCTAAGCTCCAATGTTTGAGACTAGTCCTATTCAAATAACTTTAATAATAATTAATAATTTTATTTTAAAAATAAATGTTTAATTATATATATATATAATATAATATTAATAATATAAAATAAATAATTATTAAGATTTACATATTTTAATAATTAATATATTTTATAATGTAAAAATTCTAATATGTTTATTTTTTTGTGTATTTTAGTATTTTATTAATATATTACTAATATTATTTTTTTCTTTATAAAAATATACTTTAAAAAGTCTTTATTTTTTTTACTAATATATTTAATATAAAATTAAAAATATAAAAAAATCATAATTTCAATAATACAATTATTTTAATGATAAATTTGTTTAAAAAAATCATAAATAAATGTTTTATGATATTTTTAAATAATATTAATGAATCTTAAATATACAATTATAATATCAATATAATTTATATTTATAACAATATTATTATTACACAAATTAAAAATTGAAACAATCATTTTATTATTATAGAAGCTAAATTATTAAAATATTTTTTAAAAAAAATTATTATGTTTTGACTTTTTAGAAGACATTAAATAAATATAATTATAAAATTTACCTTTTTTGGCCATTAAACTAGAATATAGGCATCAATCATTTTGTGTACTAAGCTAAAATTAATAGTTAATTACTTATTTTTTAGACAATAAGGGGAGTAAGATTTTAGACATCAATATGTTTATTATTCATTTTTATGTGTAGATCTCCTTATATCTCTATCTCTCTATTACTTTACTTGACCATCTATATCTCTCTCTATCTCTCCCTCTTCCTTTATATCTCTCTATCTCTTCCTCTCTATCTCCCTATCTCTCTCTATCTTTATCTCTACCTCTACCTCTCTATCTATTTGTCTCCTTCCTCTCTTGCTATATTTTCATCTCTACCTCTATCCTCTTCTCTCCCTCGTTATCTCTAGACATGTCTTCCTCTTTCCATCCATCCATCTCTCTCTCTCTCTACATATACCTCCATATCTATATCTCTTTTCCTCTCTATCTCTATCTATTCATATTTCTTCCTCCATCTCTCCCTCTATCTCTATCTCATTATCTCTCCATCTCTCTCTACCCCTATCTCTCCCTCTCTTTACCTCCATATATCACTTCCTTTCTCTATATTTATCTATCCCCCTCTCATTCTCCCCCTCTCTATATATTTATCTATTCCATCTCTATCTATCCCTCTCTTCTCTGTCTCTGTCTCTCCCTCTCCTCTCCATATCCCCCTCCTTCATCTTCATCTCTATCTCTATCTATCCTCTCTCTTCCCCCCTCTCTTCCCCCCCTCTCCCCCTCTTTCTATCCCTATCTATCCTCTCTCTATTGCAAACATAGCATGAGATTGTTGGTAATGAAGCCTGGTTATCTTCTTTATTCAAAGATTTTGTTTCACTCGTGCTTGGATCTTGTAAAATGATGTATAGTTGATTTAAAACTATCACTTCTCCATTAATACCTTTGTTGCACAAGCAACATCATTTGCTAAATGTATGGAAAAAATAGACCAATATTTTCATTAATTGATCTTCCACACCTCTTCAAGGTACGCATTGCACACCAAAATACGATAGTGAGTTAATATAATACATGTAACTACCTTTTGTTCCATTTAACTAAAATATAAGTATTACTGTCAAAACTAAAATACTATAATTAACAAAACTTACATTTAATTATATTATAATTAACAAAACTTACATTTAATTTTATTCACATTAACCAAATTTACATTTAATTTTTTAAAGATCTAAAATAATATAATTACAAGGCAAGTACTAGCCACTATGTAACACTTAGTAATATTGATGAGCTAAAGGGGCTCTATTATGAATGGTACATAAGGCACAACACTTGAAGGTTTTGCAAATGGGGTAACAACTCAAGCGGGCTTAACCTTGGAGAAAACTCCCTAGTTAAGTGCGCTTGAGCTGGAGCAGTACTGGGATGGGTGACCTCTCGAGACGGACCAGTGCTTCACCTCTGTGAGCATCACTTAGATGCAATGAGTGCTAAGTGGACCATTCGATATCATGAGAGATGGGTTCTTGTTGAACCACTACTCATGAAACATGGGTCAATGAGTTTGACTCCAAACTACACGGTTGAATCCTGATAGCAATATCATAATATTGATGAAGTTAGCCACCTCCCTTGGGCAACACTTAGTAATATTGATGAAGTTAGCCACCTCCCTTGGGCAAAACGCATCGAATTTTAAATAAATAAATGACTGACGTGTCCGAGTTTTTCGAAGCAAACAGATCACAGAAGCGATCAAAAACATTGGACAGGTGTCGAAAAAGGCGCTACTCGGCAACAATGTGAGTATGACATTTCTTTTTACGCGTACGTTTCAATTACAATTTGGAAGAATAAAAGAATATCTCATACTTCGGAAATCCAGCAGAGGAGAAGCAGCAGAAGGTATCCAAATTTGGAATGGGACCTTCTGCGCATACAGTTGAAGGCTTTTCATCACCTATAATCTCTCCTCCTCGTGCTGCAGAGGCCATGAGATCGAAGCACAGCAGCGGCACAATTGGAGAAATATCCGTGGTGACGGATCCAATTTCAATTTCAGATACGTTGCGGCTTTCAGCCTCGAGGGAAAATTTGAAGAGCGAGGCGGGCCTTTCCCGTCATCTATCGTTAGACGAAGATGGGGCGCACACACAAATACAGCCCCTCATTAATAACCAATGGAGACGGAGGACTGCGAGCGAGAGCAATATTTATGAAATTGGAGTGCTGCGACGAAGGCAGCAGTCCTTCAGGGATGGCGTTGGACATGCCGCAGCAGAAACATATCTGCTCACCAGATTAAGCTTCAAATTGCTCAGATATCTCGGGTAGCTTCTCAATCTTACTATTATCTCCATTTTCTGTTTTGTGCTTATTTTTAAACCGTTGGCGTGAATCGTTCCGGTTACCTCGGATTATTATGGAATAAAGGCCTTTGCATTGATCTGCTGGCAATTGACCTAGGAAATGCATATCATTAATTAAAATACAGAGTATGCACTGTCTAGAATATATTTGTGGCTTACTTTAAGATTGTAGTATCGAGGGCTATGGCTGAGTGGTAGATTGGCAGAAATTTGTTGTGGCTGGCCCAGGTTTGAGTCTCAGGCATGGGTACTGTGACCGTAAAACAGACACTAAGTTCCAGGTTTCGTAGAGAGTATTTTATTCCATTAACATCTATAGATGCGGTCCCATAGAAGGGGCTTGGACTTCCATTTTTATCGTTAAACAGTCCCATGGAATTTAAAACGTGCGGCTACAGGATTAAAATAAAATTTTCCGTGTAAAATAGGATTTCTATCCGTATCGCTGCAAACTTTAAGCTGGTTTTGAGGAGAGGGCCTGAAAGGTTCCTCTACCAGCTTAGTTTATGGCTATGTGGCAGCTTGATTGACATTTAAAAAAATTCTAACTTCTCTTTGCATATAATTGCTATAATTTCCAATCTAAACATTCTCACTTTCACTTAAAATTTTCTAGTAGAAAAGACTTCAAAAATCCACAAGATCTTTTCTTTAAAAAAGGTTCCTAAAATTCATCTTTGAATGCCCAAGGCACAAGGACATTTCGGTCAAATATGAGGAAACATTAAAAGTTGATTCCATGGTAGTCATTTGAGGAAAACAGATTAAAAGGTTTGGGAGAACTGCTAACCCAAATTAGCAAGAGAAGGAGCAGCCTTCTAAAGCATACTACATATCCCATGAATTTTTGAGTGGTTGTAGTTGCCGGCGCAATTGGTGGCCCCATAGATCGTTTGGTTATGTGGATGTATTTAAAATCTTTTCATTTCATCGATGAGACCATAGCCCGACACAATATGTAGATAGCTTCTAGAAACCTGCAAATTGATCTTCCTTGCCTAGAAAAAAATCTGGAGATACCTTCTTCAAACCTGCAAATGGACTTCCCTTGCCTAGAAATAAATTTGTAGATAGCTTCTACAAACCTGCAAATAGACCCCACTTGCCTATCCATGGACAGTTGGAAGATATGTTTATTATAAACGCTCTGGTCTGAAGTAAACAATTAGTAAATATGTAGAAATAAATATCTCCGGCATACTTCGAAGATATGTTTAAGGTAACAATCACTAAATACGTAGAAATATTCAAGTAAATTTATCCATGGATATTTGGAAGATATGCATATTGTAAACTACTGAACACTAACTATGTAAGTGAGGTAACATATAATCAATATGTAGAAGTATATATAGAAATAAATCTGTAGATAGTCTCTACAAACCTGCAGATGGACCCTCCATGCCCATCCATCTACACTTGGAAGGTATGTTTATTATAAACCCTCTGTGCGCGAGGTAACATTTAAATTTTTAATAAATATGTAGAAATAAATCTGTAGATAGATTCTGTAAACCTCCAACTGGACGCTTTTTGCCTTTCCATCTACATTTGGAAAAGATGTTTATTATAAGTAGAAATAAATCTTGTAGATAGCTTCTACAAACCAGCTGCCAACTGTGGTAACAGTGATATACAGAAATAAATCTGTAGATAGTTTCTACAAACCTGCAAATGCTCCCTTTTTGCAAGATCTAATAATGGGCATTACAAATAAAAAAAAAATCCAAGCCTTATCTCAGACAGCATTTTAATCATCTAATTCAAAGCCATACATGTACACAAAATGAAGCTCTACTTGCTTAGCTTAAAAAATAAGATTAGGGATTTTGTTAGCGTATATTATTATTCTTAATTTCTTATTATTGGTATACTTATTACTTTTATGTTTTGATAGTTAAATGAGGGATTTTTGTTGGGGACCTTTGCCCTTGAAAAATGTCCCCATGGTCATATAGTCTATACATGTTACTGAGGCTGTAGTACTAAAAGTAACAAATATACAACCAAATTAGTAATAAACATACATAGTGGCGAAACATGAAAAGAATTGCAAAAATGAAAAATAAAAAAAGTGAATCACTAGTGGGATGGACGATTGAGATGCCCATGGATTGTCATCCTCACCCATTACCCATTAGGATTTCCCATCCCAAGCGTGTCTTTGCTATGTCCTCATCTATAACCACAACCTTTTGTTTGTTACTTGGGACTAACTTCACCAGTGAGAGAGGGGAAGCCAATTTAGTTGTCACCCTTGTTGGGTCCTGAAATTGCTGCTCACACTTCTAGAGGAATCAATCACTTTCTAGGGCCGGAGAAATGTCGTCCTGAGGTGGATTGATCAGCTCATCAACAAAGAGTGAGTGATGCTGATGCCGGAGCATCCGGGTATTCTGGCAATCCGGTTAAATTTTTCATTTTCAATTTTGTTTGATTGTTTTCAAATTTTGTTGTGATGTTCAAAAACACTTGATGCTCTTATTTTTGTCCGCTTGGAATTTCCATCTTGGAAGCATTGTAATTGTATGAGTTCTCAAGGCAGAGAGAAGTTAATATTTTTGGTTATTTAATTTACAATTTTAAAATTGAAGGAAACTCATTAAAAATGCAGCCCCAAATTGGGCGAATAAAATCATTCAAAATATGGTTCCCAGGCAGATTTGGAACGCCTTCATATTCAGCCAAAAAAGACAAAAGAGGGAGGACTTTGGGGTGCGTAGGAATGGGAAAAGCCAGGGATGTGAGGCGCAGCTGATTGGAGATGGGAGGTGCCAAAAACCTCTGAGGAAAATGTGAAAAAAAGTGGGAAAAAAACAACAGCAGTTTGAAAAGTAAGACAGAAGAAACATCGACCCACGAAAAAGAGAGAAAATTTCTGCTAAGAGATACAAGGAGGGTGTGGCAAACAGGGAGGAGAGGTATGCTGAAGCTGAAGAACAGCAAAGGCTTTGATGGAGTTTTGGACAAAAAGTCGTTGACACATGAATTGGTAATCAGGCGTGGCATTTGTGAGTTGCTGAAAGTATATGGTTGAGTCTAAGCACAGATTATTTGGACACAGGAAAATATAAATTTTTGCAGCCAATGTTTCAGACATTGAATTCTGTGAATGAACCATAATAGCTAAATAAAACATGGTGGTTTCTCATTTGATTATGCAATCAAATCATTGTGACTATCTCTGTTTTCTGTAAAGTTGCTGCATTATATCTCAGTTTGGTAAAACTCAGATATTTGAGCTGCATTAGATGACAAGACAAGTGTTGAGAGTCGATATCTTTCCTTCACTTTGGGCTACTAGACCTGGGAGGGTGTTCCTAGAGGTAACCTTTAATGAGATTTTAACACAATGAAGATATGCAAGTAAACAGACCACAATGATATCTATTGTACGGCTGGCCCCAAAATTTGTCACTTGACTAAGGACTAACCTACCACACATATAAGCTCTATTAAGTTGATGTAGACATCATTGCAAGATTGCGAGATGCGGGTATGCAAGACATGATTTTCTTAAGGTAAGAATCCTTGAAGGCTTGTTGGAGATGTTTCCTTGGTTAAAATATTGAATCATGAAATGCATACAAACTATTTCCTACTTCTAAACTAGTGGTGAATGATTTTGTTCATTTTAATGGTGCATGGAGGGTCAAACATTTCTAGGACTTGAAGAGCACACAGAAAATCAGTATTTCAGAACTTTTAAAAACTTTAAACCGTATAACCATATAAATCAGAAATCAGATCATAAACCAGTAACATAAAACACCAATGCAAGATGAACACCAGGATTACGTGGAAAACCCTTTTGGGTAAAAAACCACGGCAAATATTGCTTTTATTTATCTCCAAAGGGCACCAACCTTGATTACATATAGTGAGCACCAACCCACCGAGAGCACCAACTCTCTTCGAAGCACCAACTACGAAAACATTTAGTGAGCACCAACCCTCCTTTGAAGCACCGACTCCGAATACACCGAAGCACCAACTCCAGTCTTTGAAAACAAATCTGCAAAACACTGATTCAAGCTATATGCCTTCACATGAACTGTGAGGCTCTCATTCACAAACTCGCTGAAACTGAACATAAAAATTCTCCAACCTGCACTTAATCACTTCACACACTTTTGATCTTCCACAGTCATAAACAACTTGATAAGTAGGAGGTATTTTCCACAGCATGTCAAATTGTGATATTGCTATCAGGATTGAACTATGTGGTTTAATGAGTCAAACGCATTGACCCATGTTTCATGAGTAGTTGTTCATAAGAACCCATCTCTCATGATAATGAATGGTCCACTTAGCACTCATTGCATCTAGGTGATGCTCACAGAGGTGAAGCACTAGGCCTTCTCGGGAGGTCACCCATCCCACTACTGCTCCGGCTCAAGCGCGCTTAACCACAGAGTTTTCCCCAAGGTAAGCCCACTTAGCTTGCAACCCCATTTGCAAAACCTTCAGCAAGTGTTGTGCCTTATGAACCATCATTATAGAGCCCCTTTAGCTCATCAATTGATAAGTAGGAGGTATTTTCCACAACATGTCAAATTGTGATATTGCTATCAGGATTCAACTGTGTGGTTTAACAAGTCAAACTCATTGACCCATGTTTCATGAGTAGTTGTTCATAAGAACCCATCTCTCATGATAATGAATGGTCCACTTAGCACTCATTGCATCTAGGTGATGCTTACAGAGGTGAAGCACTGGGCCTTCTTTGGAGGTCACCCATCCCAGTATTGCTTCAGCTCAAGCACGCTTAACCACAGAGTTTTCCCCAAGGTTAAGCCCACTTAGCTTGCAACCCAGTGCTTAACCTTGGGGAAAACTCTATGGTTAAGCGCGCTTGAGCCGGAGCAGTACTGGGATGGGTGACCTCCCGAGAAGGCCCAGTGCTTCACCTTTGTGAGCATCACCACACAGTTGAATCCTGATAGCAATATCACATAAACAACCTCCTCACATGCTTAACACTTCAACATAAATCACCAAAGAATGATTCACCCAGCCTTAACATACAAGTTCACAACAGCCTCAAGATCATACTCAGCGAGGCATAAATTGAACAATAAAAAGGATATAGAGCAGCAACTATTTTTCTTATTTCTTCATGTCCTTTTTGCTCTGCTCAAATCATCTTCACACACAACACTCATTTTCACAGTTCCAAAAGAAATGTCCCAGCCATTCACAATGAAGTTGATACAGCCAGAGTAATTTTTTAAAGCAAGCTGACACTACCTCCAATATATCATCCTGAAGAAATCACACCATTCACATAGAAACCATCTTGTTCTCCAAAGATGATAAGACTCCAAAGGGATCAAAAGGTGTATATATTGAACACTCAGCCATTCAAAAATGCCTCTATTTCAACCATTGATTTAGCAAAAGCTTTTCATCCAAAATGTTTTATCCATCTCACACAGCTCCTTGTTACTATATATCACAACATTCAACACTCAGAAAAATATTATCATTTCGACACAGGAACACCTTCACATTTAGCCCACTACCAAAAATGAAGCAATCCTTTCATGTCTTCACTTCACTATAAAAGAAACATCTTTTCTATATAATCTCAGCTCTCAGGATTTCCTCGAACTCCTCTACACCCCTGCAGAAATTCACTTTACCACACAATGTCTGCATCCAAAAAATTGCTACAACAAATGCATTAAAAAGAGAATATAAAACCGTCAATTAAATTGGAGATGCGTTTCTTTTTGGCAATAATAACACCTTCAATCACATCACCGTATCCACCAATGAAGGCAATGGCCATTTTAAACACTTTATAACTCACCACTCATATTGCAGCACTAACACACCAAAATTTTGCAGTCCGATAATAGATATCTCTTTTTTTCTAAAAATAGCCGCCATCTTCAGACACTAAGAAAGATATAAAGAAAGCTTTTAAAAGAGCACGACCCAGAATAGCTGTCGCCCATGATTTGATAAAGGCGATATAATTATTTGCTGCTTCACTTCAGAAAACAATAAAATATACACTCTCAAAACACAAGCCAGCATACCAAAACATGCACAACCAAATAAGGAATAATGTCAGACTCTACAAAAGGAGCTCAATGCCAGTCACGTCTTCACCACCATATCTATATTAATCCGAGCCACTCTCTTCTGACAATTAGCTTGCATTTCATACTCTAATTAAAGACGTCTTCAATCAAAATCAGAGACACCAAAAGGAACGTCCCTGCCAGGATATAATAAAAGTGCCCAATTAAGAATTTTCTGAAACTGCCTATAATGAAAGAAACTATTGCTGTATAATTTCAGGAGTCCAGTATCTTAGCCGCCACTGCAGAAGCAAGACGTTGAAAGAAGTAGCCTAATAAAAATATACATAAAAAGGAAATCAAACCCAAACAAAGAGTATTGACGTCCAGACAGCTCGAGCCATAGATTAATGGCTATGTCAGAAGATTTTACTCCACATATAGACAACCGCGTCCTCCTTGTACTCATATATTAAGGATATCGATAGACTTCAATATAAATCCACCCTACGCACTCAGAAATCACACGGTCATTATGAATGCAATTTTTATCTTTAGATAGCTGCCAGAAATAGAGTACAAGTATGAAGCCGTCGCTATAACTGAAGGAGTCAAAAATAAAGTTGATAGACATATCCTTAGCCGCTACATGAAGGAAATCATGCCACAATGAAATAAGAGGAATATGATGCCATTTAAAAAAAATAATGAATTAGTCGCCCCATAAACAAAGATTTTCTAAAGATAATGAAGAATCATCATATTTAAGTCGACAAAGATAGTAAGAGAGTCATCGCAGGCATGCTTAATAATTTCTGAAAGAGCCATAGCAAAGGTCTAAAAGCTCGTCCATATAAATTTGCCACCATATAAGACACAAATTCATAAGGTCTCCTTCTTAAAACACGACCCCAGCTGTCAGAGCTGCATCTTTGAAAGAACATGTAGCACACATGACTTCCACATTTGAAATGAATTCACAATAATAAACAAGCCGCCTTCATCTATGAAATTCAAATCGTATTCTTCAGAAATTAGCTATGATGAGCTTGTTTGTCTCTAGTGGCAGCTGAAGGTTGCTTGTCTTTAGCGGATGACTTCAAATATCGATTCCCAACAATAAGTGATGCCAACTACAAGCTTAATCGTATCCTCAAAACATTTACATAGGCAAATAGAGGTTGACCTATTAAAACACCTTTACTTAGCTGATTTGGCACTAATGCTGACAAGTAGGCTAGCAAGGAGGTGAAGCAGACAACCAAGAAGCTTAAGCAGGCAACTAGGCAGCTCAAGTAGACAGCCACTCAGGTCAAGCAGGTCAAGCAGGTCAAGCAAGTCAAGCACACAGCTCAACCTTGACATCAATGACAAAATATTCCAACAGGACTGGTGCCTTATATTGGGTTACAAAGTTACAATTACTAGAAGACACAACACATAGAAATGACAAAAGAGACATGATATTTAACAACTGAACACACTTAATAATCCCTCTCCATGTTAATGTTATAGCAGCTTCGGTAGCTCCTTCCAGCTCAGCTCCTTCGTGATATCATAAATTGGATGATAGCCGTTTGGCTATACAATTTATATTTATTGTTTCGTTTTATTCTCACTTGATATTTATTTGAGGCCGACATTCTTTATGTTTGACTATGGCCGACATAAGAAGATACGAAGTCATCTTGAGGCCGACTTTCATTTTATGAATTGCTGGAGGCCAACCTCTTGTGAAGAGGCATGAATAATATTTCTGGCCGACTTGCTTTGTGTCTTGAAAATAACATTAAATCAGGCCGACATATGTTATTTTATTGAGGCCGACCTTCATTAAAGAGGAGACGCAATTTCTTGAAGGCCGACATGAAGGATTCTAAGAGAAGAGTCTCTTCCTTTCATTTATATATATATATATCTCTGTTTCATCCATTGTAATAAACTAATCCAGACCAGTTCGGCCACTCACAAAAGTCCTGTATTATCAAGTGCGAAATATTATTGAAGTGACTGCGAATCCTTGCATTTCAGATCTGTGTCAAAGAGCGAACTCTGTCAAGTATGAATTTGCCTGATGATTCAGTGCGAGTTTATCTGCTGATAAAGTGCGAACTTCAGTTATTCCAGTCAGGGCGAATATCATCAAGTGCGGATGTATCATCAAGTGGAAATTTACCACACAGTGAAGAGCGAACATAGAGCAGTGACGAAGTCTTGGGGAAGACATTCCGAGCATAAAGGCGAGCCGAGGCAAGGCGAGCTGCTTCAGAACTACGCAAGCTTTGAACCACATTGGATGTGGGTACGTAGGTGGTCTCTTGGTAACGGATCTCCTTGAGACTTCAAGTGTATTGCAGGCAGGGTTCCTGTTCTCCCGTCCTGGGGTCTAGGACGTGCCAAGTAACTGTTTCACATCACCAACAGTGAGCTATGCTGCTAGCTGCTAACACACTTCATTGTTATAGTGTTGAATATTGGCCTTGTAATTGGCCTCATTGTAAAGTGAATTGTTGCCATCATTTATATAGAGAAGAGAGATCTTTGTTGCTGGGTTTTTTCTCCCTCAAGAGGAGGATTTTCCCAGGGTATATGCTGTGTTATGTTGCCTGATTTTGAATTATTTTCTGTGCATTCACATCTGATCATAAAATTCAACACTCCAAACTTTTAGAAATCCACATGCAATAAAGAAAAGACCATTACAAATGCCAATTTGCAATGCATTAATGTGCTGCGACACTTATCATATTCGTATGATATTCACACTAGTAAATGTGGCAAGAGAAAACCCCAAGCTAAGAAGAACCTGTCATATTTTGTCGCTTCGAAAATCTTCTTGAAAATCCACAATTGGCCAAGGAGACATTTAGTTACAAATATCTACTACAAGATAGCGGACTCTTCAGGATTTGCAAAATGAGTTGCTCTAATAGTGACTGGACATGCAGTGATTGAAACTATATATCTTGCTTGACGTTGTAGTTGTGTGTAAATGAAAAAATGGCCTACCATTGATATGTCAATTGAACCCGTACTTATAGCACTTCATCTAGTCACTTGAATCCTCATGGGAAATGAACTAAGAACAGGGTGTCATCAATGCTATGTGTGGAACAAGTTGAAATCCCATAAAATTGTTGAAGTGGCAACTTGGAGCTTGCATAAAAATCATTCACATTAGAAACACAATCATTGCTTTAATGGTGTTATGGCATTCCTCATCCTCCATTGCTTGAAGTAAATATGAATATGCACCTTAAGATGGACAATTGTTTCTCAGCAGGAAAATCCCATTGGAGTAGTTGTAGCGTCAAATCTAGTCATAATGGCAACCTAGATCATGTAGGGAGGTAGGTGGGAGTGAACAATGCGAAACATGAGAGTTTTAGAGTTTGGGGGATCGGGGATACCTCATAACCATACCACTTGTTGGTGATTAGGGATTGGGGGCACCTTATAACCCATACCATTTGCTGGGGTTCAGGGATTGGGAATATTTCACACCTCATACAACAAGCAAACAAATAAGAGTATCCTCACATCATTGACTTTGAAAGGATACATGAATGGAAATTTTGGGAGTCGGAGATACCAAAGAATTCATCCCATGAGGCATGAAAATAAAGATAGGTTTGAACTAGCAAATACGATAAAATAATATAGTGTGTTGAGGGTTGGGAGTTGGGGATACTTAATAATCCATGCCATAAGTACCACATTAGAGATATTCTTGCCTTTTTGATCTTATTAAAATATTTAGAAGGAATCGTCAAAAATTAGGGCTTAGAAATACCAAGGAATCTATGTCATAAGGTATGTGGGTAAAGGGAAGACCGAAACCCTCTTTTTGCTTTTTTGATTTATAGGTGCTTCCAACTCCTTCCTTTGCCTTCCTCCATTGGCACAACCTCATCCATGATCTCACCCTACCTACTCTCCCACTCTTTCTTTGCCTCTCAAATTTGAGCTATCAAGTAGGATTTTTGCTAACTTTTTTCCTCTAAGCTTTGCTAGGAAGGTTTCGCTTCTCCTATACCACTCTAGCATATCATCACGAACCAAAAGGTTGTGATGCATTTTTCATGCTAAACTCTTGTCCAAACCCAACTGCCTCAAGACTGAAAGGTGTCGGAAAGGGCCCATGAGTCTGTTGGTTGTTTTTCCCGTTTAGGAAACAACTAACCAGCAGGTCCGAGCAAACACCTATGAGCTTGCCACACTCAATGCTTGAATGCTTGCTAGGCAGGTGGCCAACTAATGAGATACAACACCTTGTTGTTGCTTTCTCCTTCACTTCGGGCTCTGCAAGACCCAGGAGGGTGTTCCTTAAGCACACTTTGAGATTTCTTGTAAGCAACCAGTGCATACTCCTACAAGACTCATATAAGATTAAGCAGATGCATTCTCGGCCATGGTTAAAATGCACACACTCATCCAAGAGATGGAAAACTGTTGGATAAGCAAGGAAAGTTAACAGAGAATGGGATTAAACACAAATGTCATTCATGAAACAGGAAACATTAACTTGAATGAATGTTCTGAAGTAAGATAACTGAAACCCTAAAGACAAATAGCATATATCAGATCAGTGCCATATCCATTGGGCTAGGAGTCAAGACAATATGCAAACAAAAGGAATGATTACTTGGACAAATAAAGCCTATGTGAAACTAACCTTATTAATCCCACAGCTAGTGATCAGATCTTGAAGACTACTTATCAAATCCTTCAATCATACATATAAATTTCTGAGATGATGAAAACAATTTAACCTGTTACTTGAACACAAGCTATTATCAAAACAGGCAATGCAAGAAAGTATTACAAAGGCTAATGGAATGATCCTTGATCAGTTTCATTAACAATTCAAATGTACAATCCAAAGGAGAGACTCAAAGACCTAAACAAAGTACATTCGGGTTCTGGTATGCATCGAAGAACCTTATAATTTACCCCTAGACCTCAAAATCTTGTAAAAACCTGACTCAGTGACTTAGTGCCCTTTTAGTTCTGATTTCAGTATTCGGCCGAAGACCCTTACAAATGATTCAGAAATTCCTTTTAAACAGTCCAGGGATCGCCACCGAGCTCAGAGCCACATCAACATGCCATGTCAGACCCCAACTGCATTGTGACCAATCAAAACCCTCGCTGTGACCCTGAACAACTTCTCTGGTCACATAAATGCCTCTGGTCAGATCTCTGTCAGGAGGGACATTCCCGCACGGATAGAGATCAATCAACTCGCACCAAATCCGCCGCCAAATCCGCGCGTCCACACTCGAGCCACGCCGTCCTTGTCCCAGAGTCGCGTCGCCATGAATGCTAGCTCGGCGGAGCCAGCGACCAACTCACTGTCGCCATGAATGCTCCAGGCTTCTGGTTTTCGCACGCACAGTCAATACCAAACCCTGACTGTGGTTTAGTTTGAAACTCGACCGTTGATCGTCCATGATCAGACGACCGCCTTTTAAATCTTCATTAGCCGGTGAAGCAAGCTACCACTTATGACTCCCGCGCCCACCGTTGATCACCCGAGATCGGATGGCCATTGCATTCCTCGCAGGATGTATTGATCGATCACTTAACATAGTCGGCAAGAGGCCACCAAGTCGGCGAGACACCCAGCGAAGTCCACATAGGATACCGAGTGCACCAAAGAGTCGGGGAGAGATGGCCGAGTTGGCCAGACATCATGGCGGAGTCACTCCCATATCGGCGAGAGATCGCGGAGTCGGGCAGACATCATGTAGATGACGCTTCGTTATACCGAAAGACATCCTTTCATCTTGTGTCGCTGTAACAACTCAAAGCTTATGTCGACGAAGACCCTTTATGTTCCATCGGCGAGACCGAAGGTCACTCGCCGAGACCTCTCGAATTCGGCAAGACGTTATATCGATAGCCACAACTCACGTCAAGAGACTTCCATATGCTCTTGTCGGTGAGACCAAGAGGAGTTCGCCGAGATGTTACACCGAAAGCTCCAAGTCTGGCCGAAGTGAATCCCATATGTTATGTCGGCGAGACAAAGACACTTCGCCGAGACCTATTCCGAAACTCAGACTCTTGTCGATACGCTTCCATCCACCATCGGTCGGTATGACCTTGCAAATTCGCTGTGACTTCACACCGATGGCACAGCGAGGGGCAGCAAAAGGATTTCGGGGGACCAAGGGAAGTCGGGAAGACCTCACCCCGAGCGGACTCCGACATACCGAAGGAAAAAGCCCAGCGATGAGACACAAAGGAGTCGGTGAGACATCTCCCCGACACAACCAACACAGGCCGACAAAGATTTCAGGGAGACAAGCCGGGGTCGCCAAGAGGTAATCCCGAGCACCAAAGGTCACAGCGAAAGCAACGCGGGGCCGGTAACGAACAAAAAACGGGGCTCGGGGGGACCACTTAAGTTAAAATGAACTGGGCGGACAGGTCATCAACAAAAAGAACAAACGGCCAGAAAAAAAGGAAACCGCAGACTCAAAATGATCCTGCTCCCGCCTCCGCAAAAGACAGCAGACACGGAGCCGGAACCAAAACAAAACCAAAAAGCCGCGGGGGCGGAGACAAAAGGAAAACCGGCGCAAGCGGAGCCGGGGCCGGAGCGAAACCAAAAAGTGAAACACGAGCAAGGTTCCGAAACCGGTTTCCATTCCGATCCCGCCTCCGCCAGAGGAAACAAAAGTCAAAAGGAAAAGCAAAGGCGCGGAACCGGAGGCGGAATGAAACCCGAAAGAGGAGCGAAAGGCAAAATCCTGATCCTGATTTCACTCCGATCCCGCCTCCGCCAGACAAGGAAAAACACAAGGCAAGGAAGAAAAGAAAATCTGGCCACCTGAGATATGAAGACATGGCACGTTGAGCTCAACCCTTGTGGGAGCCCACTTAACCCACGTGCCCAAATGAAACACACCCCATAGCTAAAGTTTTATCATGAAAAACAAGAGTACACAACTAGACAATGAGAGAACCAGAAATGGCACTAACAGAGTCCTCTACCCTACCCTACCTCTTTGTAGGTAAGGTTGCTTTGTTTTGCTCTGCTTTTTGTGGTCCTTCCATTGAGTTTTGCCTGGGCATCTACTTGAAAAGAAGTTGTGGGTAGTTGCCAATCAACACATGGTCCTCATAATTTTCATTTCCACCTGCATGGCTTTGTCAAACTCTATGAAAGACAAGTTTTGGTTTTTCAGTGCAGCAAATTTCTTTTCTAGGCTTAAAACCCTAACTAGTAGGCCTTTGGAAGAAGGGTCCTCTAATGCCATCACACTACACTCTATTGCATTTACAGCTGTGTTTGTTTTAATCTGCACACTGTCAAACTGTAAATGTGCCATAAAACTTATATTTTCATCAATCAATTGAATTGGGCAACACTTAACAATATTTGACTTTTGGGTTGATTTTGGCCAATTCCATGCTAGGAAGGAATACAAAATTCAAAATTTGGCATTTGTTAATGAAAGTAGTGAATCTGGCCCAGACAGGTTTTGGAGTGATAGTGAAATACGTGGATACCCCATAAAGAATAGACAGTTGGCACTAATCAATTAGTCTTGTCTAATAGAGGCTGTGAATGTGCATTTCAAAGTGTTGATAGATAACAAATTATGAAATTAACAATAGTCTCCTCCAAGATGAGGATATTGTCTCATAAGCTACATCTAAATAGCTTTTAATATTTCCTAATCAACATATAATAATAAGGATAATTATGATTGTAGTTTAAATTTGTCTTTGGACTTCATGTTTATAGATATGGATTTGTGACCAGCACTGCACATGTTTGAGACCTTTTAAATGTTACCTAACTTCCCTTCATTTGATTCTTATTTGTATCCAGTGTAGGTTATAGGTGGATAACAAGGTTCCTTGCTCTTGGCTGCTATGCAATGTTCCTTCTACCCGGTTTTCTTCAAAGTAAGTAGCCCCCTAATATTTCTGCAGATTTTACATGATGTAGTATCTTAGTATGAGGAGGCAGATTTCACGAAGCATTTAGTTTTATTTATGGTATTGGAGAAAGGAACTTGGAAGAGTTTCTTTATACTTAAATGTCTGATTCTCATATATGTACATTTGTAGCCTTTCCAGTCTACAACAATGTATTGCAATCTCAATTTTTTGTATTGAATGGTAAGGTATTAAGTTTCTAATTGCTTGTTTGACTTCGCAGTTGGATATTACTACTACTTCTCAAAATGTGTCCATCGAAGCATAGTTTATGGGCAAGAACCCAGGAATAGGTACTGGCTGTCCTTTTCTGTGTGTCTCTGATAGGTAGACTAGAGTAGTGTGTGCCCTTTTGTTGTCCAATTGGATAAAATTTTATTTTCTGCACAGGTCCTCAGCTCATTGGCTCAGACTATGACTTAAACTTTTGCAGGTTGGATTTGTATATACCAGAGAATAATCATGAACCAAAACCAGTAGTAGCTTTTGTAACTGGTGGTGCCTGGATTATTGGGTGAGACTTTTTTACCCTTATCGAATCTAACAAATTGCACTGTTTTGAAAATAAATAGCAAAGTAAATGCAAGTTTGAAGCAGATAGGGCATTGTAGGTTTTTATTTTATTTTATTGTCTGTCTTCATGCCCATTATCATTGATTCATAAAACCCCTGGATAGTCAATTGGAGGAATCACCAGTAAGAATTCTACACTTATTACCTTATTGCTCTCTAGTTCTATGCTAAAATAGAGCAACATGGAAGGTTAAAATCAATAGGGAGAATAACATTCCTATTGTCTAAGACTCTAAAACGCTTGTGTCTTTGTTGTTGAAACTTGTATCAACATGACATAAACAAGTAATTGAAAAAAACAAACACAAGCAAAATATGACTCAAGAGAGTTAACTTCGAGAAACCCAATGTGGGTTAAACTCCGGTGAATGAATCGTCTATGAGAATTAGTTTGTACAAGCTTGCCTCCTTCAACAGCCATTTAAGACCATGTAATGTCCTGCTTTATTCTCAATGTACACTGTCATGCCTCACCATATAAGATCGCAGCAATAAATATAAACCCCAGGCGTTGAAAATAAAATAACTTTTCCTGTTCTTGTATAAGAGTTATGTTGATGCTATAAACTGAGATATTGTTCAATGTGGGTGCAAAGGTTATTCACTATCAAGTATGAGATTGACAATCTGTTAATAGCAATTCTGAGTGTTGGGCAGTATCAATATCTTAATTTCTGATAATAGAAACATCATATCAGTATTGTGTATGGGATTGATGTGAATATCAGAACTGTATCTGTTTATGAGTGTTCACACCGAGAGGCAGTTTGATAAAGTGGCACACCTATCAAACTGATATAAACACAAAGTCTATACAACCTGGGATGGGGATCATATGATGATTATCTTCAGAATTAGAATTTGGTATAGGTAACAGCAGACTGGTGTACTCAAGGGAATCAAATAGGCTGGAAGTTTAATACATTTTCTAAATCAAGACCTGAGCATTCTTAGGGAGCCAATTAATCCTCATAGACTGCACAGTCATAGAAGGATATCAGATACACAGCCAAAGAGTACATCATATGAATTGGACAGGGATTAGATCGAGCCAAGGTACTCTCCAAATAGAGCTATTTGCCTAGAAATTGATAATTTAGAGTAAGAACAGCATAATCCCAACTAGGGACATTATAGTGGTATTAGAGCATAATCTTGCCATCCTGTGAAAGAAAGGTCAAACAAGAAGATACAAGACTTTGGAGACTCCTCATAGTCGTACACAATAATCTGAATTTCGAAACATTTGTAAGCAATTGAAGAAGCAGCAACCTATGACAAGTGGGAAAAAGAAATGTATGGGAACTAGGGCACCAATGTAGTCAAAAGGACCTTACAAGAGTATTGCAAAGGGAAATAGCAATGAAGACCTCTTCTAGATACGTTACCAAGGAGGGGAAGAGATGAGCCCACTTGGGCCAAGGGGGTACTTGCCTTTGGGGTATTCGAGGGTACTGCCTTTGGGTCTAGAGGAGTTGAGCCACCAAGACAATGAAGTCTTCTTCTAGATATGCCACCCAGGAGGGGACAATATGAGCCCCACTTGGGCCAAGGGGGTAGTTGCCTTTGGGGTATTCGAGGGTACTGCCTTTGGGTCTAGAGGAGTTGAGACACCAAGTATCCGATAATGGAGGACATTGCGACCGATAATGGCGGTCATTGCAACTGATAATGGAGGATATTGCGCCCTATAATGGAGGTCATTGCGACCAATAATGGAGGACATTGAGATCGATAATGGCGGTCATTGCGACCGATATTGGTGGTCATTGCGAACGATAATGGAGGACATTGCATCCTATAATGGTGGTCATTGCGACTAATAATGGCGGTCATTGTGATCGATAATGGAGGACATTGCGTCCTATAATGGCGGTCATTGCGACCGATAATGGTGGTCATTGCAATCGATAATGGAGGATATTGCGTCCTATAATGGTGATCATTGCGACTAATAATGGAGGTCGTTGCGACCTATAATGGAGAACATTGTGTCCTGTAATGGAGGTCATTGCGACCTATAATGGGGGTCATTGGGATCTATAAGGGAGGACATTGCGTCCTATAATGGAAGACATACTGTTCTATAATGGGGGACTAAGGTGTCCTATAAGGGAGAACCAATGCGTTCTATAATAGGGGAGGGGACTAAGCAGACCCAAGAGGCTAAATCATAAAAAGAGGGAAAGAGTTGGCATGATGGATCCTAGGCTCCCCATCAAGTCATGCCTTCCTATACTCTCTTACGGTTGAATCCTCCAAGGATATTAGAATGCTTCTCGATTGACCATGAGTTTACTAACATTTAATAATACTTACTGTTATTGTGGTGAATGGTTATGGGTCTACTAACTAGTATGATTATGATAAATGGTTATAATTTGTCTAAGCCCTCAATTGGACTTCAATCAGGTAAGAGATATCCTCCAAACCACTTGTTATTTAGATTAAGGATTTAGGGCAAATTTAGGGCATTCCCAATTAAGGATTAAGATATTTTGCTTGAGGACAAGCAAATTTGGGAGGGGAGGACTGTCATGTCCTTGAAATCAGGTCACTAGGATAACCAAAGGCATATTTAAAAAATATTAACCATTTAATACCGTTATAATTATAATTGTCAAAGACAATATTATAGTTATAAATATTAAAATATAAATATTGATAATTTAAATATTATAATCACTATAATACACACACACACACACACACACACATATATATATAAAATTAATATAAACCAATAAAATCAAATTATAGTTATAATACTAAAATAAAGCATGTAATGTATATTAATATTAAAACATAAGTATAAAATAATGCTTTAAAATAAGACTTTATCATGGCATTTAGCACTTAGGGATAGAACTATCATCGGGCCATTTGTTATCGCCCCCATGATGATATGGGTCAAAGGACATAAGGAGTCCGTCAAGGATAATATGCACAGCCGATGAATATTCCCACAAGAAAAAAATGAAAGAAGACGTGCCTCTTTAAAGGGATGCGATGATTGAGAGGAGGGGACATGTCAATTGCCAGATTGAAAGTATTAAAGGTTAAAACGTGGTCAAGCAAGAGGCATGGAAGGAGGAGCTTATAAAACCCAGATGGAAGTTCTAGGTGCTACGTCGATTGCTGCTAGTACTTATTTCTCCAATGCCTATGTGGAAGTTGTGAGGAATGCTGGAGCTGAGGCGCTAAGGGTCTTGAGCAATCTCTGAAGTCGCTAGGGAGATGTGAGCACATCCTTGGTCTGGTGTGACTTCCCAGACTTACCTGTTCTTGTATAAGAGTTATGTTGATGCTATAAACTGAGATATTGTCCAATGTGGGTGCAAAGGTTATTCACTATCAAGTATGAGATTGACAATCTGTTAATAGCAATTCTGAGTGTTGGGCAGTATCAATATCTTAATTTCTGATCATAGAAACATCATATCAGTATTGTGTATAGGATTGATGTGAATATCAGAACTGTATCTGTTTATGAGTGTTCACACTGAGAGACAGTTTAAGTAGCACACCTATCAAACTGATATAAACACAAAAATCTATACAACCTGGGATGGGGATCATATGATTATAATCATTCAGAATCAGAATTTGGTATAGGTAACAGCAGACTGGTGTACTCAAGGGAATGGAATAGGCTGGAAGTTTAATACATTTTCTAAATGAAGACTTGAGCATTCTTAGGGAGCCAATTAATCCTCATAGACTGCATAGTCATAGAAGGATGTCGGATACACAGCCAAAGGGTATATCATATGAATTGAAAAGGGATTAGATCGAGCCAAGGTACTCTCCAAATCAGCTATCAGCCTAGAAATTGATAATTTAGAGTAAGAAGAGCATAATCCCAATTACGGACATTACAAACAATTCAAATAGAAAAGGCATGAAGTGATGAATGAAAATCAATTGGAAATCAAGTAAGCAGATTGGAAACAAGAAAAATAAAGAGTGGAAATAATAAGAGATCTATTGGATTAATTATTAGCAAGAATATATTTGGGAAGTAAGTTTTATATATATATACATGTTTATGTTTATGTTTATATACAATTATGCATTAATGATGCTTGCAACAATTATTGATCCTTATAAATAATTATGATTCTTCCTTTATTCTAAATATGGAAGATAAATCAAAGGAGATCAGAAAATAAATAAACATCTGCATTCAAAAAGGCAGCAGCCATTGAATATAATAAGTGATTGGTATGCATCGTGATGGAGTATAATGTTTTATATATATAATCTCTTATGTGTCTTTAACCTAGTTACTAATGGGAATTGCTAATCTATTTAAGGCTCTTATGATTATTGATTTAATCTATTAGTCTCTCTATAAACAATCAGGCATGGATTTGCAAGGGAACGCGATTAGGAGAGGCAACAGACCGGTTCCACAATATAAGTAGACCACCCCATGATGGATGGTAATGGGAGTTCCTGCCACTTGGGGCCAAGGAGTGATTGCCACGCTCTTGGGCTTAATTGTGATGAACAGTCTCCGGGTTCCACGATGCAAGTAGACCACCCCATGTTGGATGGTAACGGGAGTTCCTGCCACTTGGGGCCAAGGGGTGATTGCCATGCTCTTGGGCTTAATTGTGATGAACAGTTTTGGGCGCCCTATCATGCTTTCCTTTCCAATCCTTTCTATGATTGGTTATTGGAAATGAAACTATAAATTAGACCTAATTAGGCAATGTTATTTATATTAATTGTTCATTTACTCTTAAGTTCAATAACTTTACGATTTAATTTTTGAATACTATTTGTAAGACAAATTATATTGTTTGGAATTGTCACTTTTGAGCAAAATCAGGCATACCCCAACTAGGGGACATTACAAACCACCTCTCTTTTACCATCTCCAATGACTACATGCAATTGCACAATTCTCAAGAAACAGGGCAATTGTTTTCTACCTTTAATTGCCAACAACCTTAAGACTAGCATGATTGAAATTGTCATGCCCCTGAAATTGTAACACTAAAAATAAAATATAAAGCATTGAAATACAAATAAATAAATAAAACGAATAACAGAATACATATTAAAAATATGTTAACAATTTAATATAATTAAAATTATAATATCATAAGATAATATTATAATTATCACTATTGAATATAATAATATAAATATTAACAATGCAAAATAAATATTAACAAATTGATATTATTGTAATTATAAATATTATAATATAATAATATATATATTATATTAAAATAAGAAAGCACAGTATAAAACAGAAAATAATATATACATTTAAGACAGCCATTAAGCAAAGTTTAAATGTAGCGATCAATAAATAGTAATAAAAAATCTTAAGAAGGCACTGATTGGTTTTGGTCATGCCTTTTCCCCACCGTGGGAATATAAAGGGAGAGATAATAAACAAATCTGGGGGGCAGGAAGAATAAAAAAAAAAACAACAGATATGGGTAATAAGGGATGCAGTGATTAATGCACAAAGGCTGCAATTTCTTTCCTAAGAATGCAGCGCTGAGTTAAGGAAGGGTAGAAACATATACACAGCAAATAAATATGAGGAGGTGCGATCAGTTTAAGAGAAGTGAGATCTGTTTTATAAAAAGCAGTAATTATGTTTAAAGGAACAGCAATTTGTAAAGGGCAGCGATTAAGATCTTGAAGAAGTGTGACTTTTGTGAAAGGTTGTTTGTTTTATGAAGTGTTGCCTTTGTTGACAATAGTTGTATCCTTTCTTTGGAATCTTTAAAGATATCTAAGGAGAGGGAAAAGGAAGAAATATGCGGGAAAAGGAGTGGGCTCAAGAAAGGTAAATGATAATCAACAAGGGAGGTATTCAAGCAGATCTGCAGCAGAAAATATGTAGTGTAAACCAGATCTATTTTAAAGAGAAATATATGTGAGGAAGAAGATGGATCAATGAAAGATATATGAAGATAAACGATCAATCAGCAATAAGGGGAGTAAGTTTAATATAATTAAATACATGTAGATATATAAATATATGTTCAGAAGTTATATATGTTCATTGGAAGATTGAAATCAATTTTATATATATATATATATATCATACGATTATGTAATAATGATGCTTGCAGCAATTATTATCCTTATTAATCATTATTCAATTGAAACTAATCGGTATGTTTGTCTTTGAGCAATATCTTCTAAATATTGAGAACGAATCAATCGATTGGGGAATAAAGGAAGGACAGATCAGCTAGATTGCAAATACAAATTTAGTTAGTTTATAAGGAGCCCAATCATGAGGAAATGGAAGGGGGGGATGGAACAATGAGGGTATTAAAATCCTCACTAAATGGGACACCCATATGAATGGTATGCGCCACATGGGGTGACCTCATATGATGGCATGCGCCACATGAGGTCAAGAGGGCCACCTCATATGAATGGCATGTGCCACACAAGGTCAAGGAGGCTGACACCCCTTCAAACTCCCCCCTCTTCCATGATTCCCCATGATTGAGCATCCTCAAGGTGGAGTAACAATTAGATTAACAAATTTACGTTCGAATCATTAATGTTAAATCATGATATACTGTTCGTTAGGTGATTGTTGTAATTGATTTTTAACTTGTCTGCAGGGATTAAATTGAGCCAAGGTACTTTCTAAATCTGCAATTTGTTTGGAAATTGATAATTTAGGGTAAAATTGATATGACCCCAATTAGGGGACATTACAGAAATGCAACTCTTTCAGTAGAGTTTTACCTCTAAACAATATCTCCCAAGGAGGAATTCCTCACCAAAGGGAAGGATTAATTAGTACATTACTTGAAGATGAGTACATAATTTGACTTGCAAGAAAAGTAACATCTTCCATGCTTCAAGAAGGGAGGAGAACTATTACAAGTTCCCAGAAGACCTTTCAGTTATGTTATTTTGTCTTATTTGGGACAACTTTGTATATGGCTGAACTTGTCAATTGCACTTTGTTCCCATCCTGATGAGTTTGACAGCAGTCAAACAGATAGAACTAGTTCAACAGTTGCTGAAAACATCATTGGCAGACATTCCTTCACTATCTTCTTCTTCTTTTTCATCTGACTCTACCTCATAGCATGGTTAATCTTTAAAACACATGATTATGATTAATTATTCAAAAAATTTCAGATGAAACATTCCTGATTAGAAGGATTTCGGTCACACTAAGGCTTATAAAACCTGAACCCCAACATAAGTAAAGGTTTTTGGAAATGGATTTGGCAGTTTTCTACTCTCTTGGAGACTTTCAAATTTTGTCAATTGCAGTCGTGGCTTAAATCATATCAATTCAATAGATATTAGTATTGAATCCACCTTACGCAACATACAAGTTTGCTTCCTACACGAGGGTCATTAAGAATACCAACAAAAGTACTCTTTGACTCGGGCTTAGTGAACTTTTCAAGACTATCATGATGCTGAAAAGCTGAAAGTCAGAATAGCCATGCAATATTGAAGTGCCCAACACACCTACTCTAGTTGTTAGTCCAAGTTCTTGCATTATTGGATGAAAAGAAATTGGAGAGGGCTAGGGCACAAGTAGCCATAGAAGAAACCTTTGCTTTTGATTTGCCAACATAATCTAATGTAGATATGATAGGCATTATGGGCTCTAGTCACAATCCATGCACAAGTCACACATCCACCTCATCCAGCTTGAGTAGAGCGCAGTCATAGGGGTTTTTTGTGCCTAGAAACATACATGGAGCACAACCTTCACTGGAAGCTATAGTGTGGAACAAGGAGGTGCATAGAGAAGTAGATAAGACATGCACAAGTTTTTGGTATTACAACAACTTTCCCTTTTGTTGGGTCCCAAAATTGTTGCTCACATTCCTAAAGGAATCAATCCACTTCAAAGCTAGGGAAATGTTGTTTTGAAGGGGGTTTGTCACGTCATCAACATAGGATGAGTGATTTAAGGTCAATTGTTGAGAGTGGATGTTCTCTCGTTTACTTCAGGTTCAGCTAACCGAAGAGGGTGTTCCTTGAGGTTTAACAAGATAGCAAAGATAGATACTAAAAATATTGCAATAGTATCCAATGTTACACTTGATCTCAAAAGTTGTCACTAGACTAAAGACTAACTTGCTGCTCATAGAACCTCTATTAAGTCGACAAATACTTCATTGCATAAATGCAAGATGATTGCATGCAAAGCATGACTCCTCAGGATAAAACTATTATGGTTCGTTATAGATGCTTTCCTACATGGATCATTGAATCATGAATGGCATACAAATCACTACTAATCCTAAGCTATTGGTGAAAGATATATTCGGGTCATAGATTTTAAGGACCGGTACCTTACTCGTTGGGCAACAAATTCGTAGCTAACAAAGAGAAACAACATATGGAAATAACAACAGAGGTATAACAATTGAACATACTTAATATTCCCTCACCAAACTTTAGAAATCTATTTGCAATAAGAAAGAGACCATCACAAACAATGCTTGCAATGATTTAAAGTGTTGTGACACTCATTAAATTCTTATTACAATCATACTAGCAAATGTGGCAAGAGGAAACCCTAAGAATGTTGTCACAATTCATCACTTACAAGTTCCCCCAAAGATCTATAGATGACAAAGGAGACATTTAGTTATAGACATCTACTACAAACTTGCCACCTCTTTGTGACTTACAAAACATGTTTCTTTGTAAGTGACTGGACTTGCAGGAGTAAACCCTAGGCAATCCTTCGCACTTGTAGTCGTGCAGAAATGTAGAAATGACCAATTATTACAAAATATGTTTCTTTGTAAGTTGTTTGGTAGCTTGTGGAAACTTGATTGAGAATTGGACATCATAAATATGGTGTGGGAAACAAGTTGAAATCCCATGAAATTTGCCGAATGGGCAGCTTGGAAATGGCGTGAAGATCATGTACATTAGGAACTTCAACCATTGCATTCATGGTAGTGTGGTCATTGTTGTCATCCATCATTGATTTTTCTTGAACATCTATGCCTTTGAAGATGCACTTGGGTTTTTAGGTGGGAAAATAATTATTGAGTAGTTGTAGGGTTGAATTGGGTCATTAATGATGTCTTAAGAAGTTTGGGGGAGTGGTTGAGGCTAATAGGAAAAAATGTGAATGTTCAGTGTAGGTCAAGAGGGAAAAATAGGAGATAACAACTTTACGTCGTGGAATTGGACATCAAGATTGCAAATAACAATGATTATTGGAAATCCATTGAAACTTAGTGAGAGGTGTGAAATGAGCAAATGAAATATGGAGAAATCTGAGATACATTTGGAAATAGACATTAGGACATGACATTTAGGTGGAGAATTGGATATTTGGAAGTCGGCTTGAACTCCACACATGAAGAAATGAATGTTAAAGATCTTGGCAACCTTTGCGGGAAATTAGTGTAGAAGTGGACATTAGGATTGGACATTTGAGTGGAAGTTTGAAAGCCCAATGAAAGTTTACATGAAAAGTGTGGAAGAAATGCTGAAAAACAATATGGGATTAGTAGTCGGAAGTGGAGGTAGGATTCGAAAAAGTCTAGAGGTGCAAAGGCATTCTGCAAGGAGGATTGGGAATGATGTAGAAAAACTTGTGGAATTGGAGGAGGGAGGAAATGGGGAGAAGGAAGAAATGTAGATAGACTCCAAAATTCCACAAATGGCGAGAAGTGGAAAATTTCATGGATGTGGAAAGGAAGGGAAGTTAGGACATAAGGACAAAAGTTTGGATGTTCGTTGAAATCTCACAAACAAAAGAAAATGGAAAGGGAGAAAGAGTCGAGTGATGTTGTAGGGATTTCATGCAAGGCGGGAGGTTAGGACAATACATTGGACAAGTAGAAAATATTTGGTAGTCCACTAAAAGTCTGCAATTTTGCAAAATAGGAGAAAGACCAAAATATTCCAAGACTTAGAACTTTCTTGGATTTTCACAACTTCCAACATTAGTTAAGAATATGGAGGATGAAGAGGAACAACAATTAAGAAAAATTGACAAAATGGGACCCATTAGAAGATTTCTTAGATTGTGTGATGTCCCCATCCTAGTCAGCGCAGCTGGTGACGAGGTTAGCCTATTATTTCGATCCTCGTAGGCTGACAGGAGTGTGCAGAGGATCATCTGGGGCAGTTACTCAGTGTTTGGTAGCTCCAGTATTTCAGTTGTTTCAGGTTGGGCCTTCGCAGAATCTTCCAGAGTGCATTTTCAAGAACTTTCTATTTTTAGAAAGTTAGGTCAGGCGGAAGCTGCTATTTTGGGCAGGGCACCTGGTTCAACTATTCAGCTCAGAGTCGACCCAGTTCTTCAGTTTGATGATCAGACGGAGAAATAAGGAGTATTTAGTGATTTATTAAATATTTAATATTTTGACTTTATATTAAAGTCACTTTATTAATATATTTAAATATTAACGATTAAATGATATATTATAAAGTATTTTAATACTTTATAATAAAGTGATTTATTTTGACATAATGAATAATTATTATTCATTACTGAGGCGTCATTTAATTATTAATTATTTCTCCTAAAGTCTAAAAAGGGCGAATTAATCATTTTTATTAAATGATTATTAAAAAGGAGCTTGGGTCGAATTTCTCAAAGGCAATATATATACTTAGAAAGGACAAATCGAACGATTATGTCATGTTATTCTAATTTGTCTTATTTTGCTCTGAGCATTGGAGTTTGCAAACCCTAGGGTTTCTGGCAGACGAAGCGTTTCTGGAGAACGATACCTCTTCAAGAATTTGGCAGACTGAGACTGTGAAATACCAGTTTAAGCTTGCATTTGGGTGACTTCATTCAGGAGTTACAGATTGGATTCATTGATCTATTCATTCAGAGTTAGCAGAGAATAATCTTTTGGCAGTTGAGGCGACTTCTCAAGGGTTCTATTTACAGAGATCTGATAGTTATTATTGAGGCCGTACTATATTCTTGTTGCTGCTGTACAGTCCGTACTGTTGTACCAGCAGGGCCGTACTAACCTTCTCAGAGAGATACGCCTTCCTTTCCAGTCTCTGGCAGAGGGATCTTGGGCGGCTAGGTTGTTGAGAGCTTCTGCAACATTTCTGAGGCTGGAGATTCACCTATCCATTCAGCCGTACATTCTGTCTCTGTTACTTCTGGCGCCTGGCAAGAAAATCAGGTTTTTGAATAAAATCGCAGCTTATATATATTTGTTCAATCTTTAAGCATTGTAAAAGCTCTGGAAAGATAATAAATAGATGCGCCTATGTTCTCTGAATACTTTTGAGCTTATTTCATGCATTTAGAATTTATATTGAATTTATTATCAATTTATTAGAGAAATCACAATTTTCTATTTGTTCTTCAAAAAACCACAAAACACAAAAAATACAAAATACACGATAAACTATCAAAACTCAACATTTCAGTAGAGTATCGGGGTTGAGAACCACCAGGGTTCCTACAGTGGTATCAGAGCACAGATTTCCTGCCATCCTGTGCTTTTTCAGTTGCTTTTTCAGAATACAGTGTGCTTTTTAGTTGCTTTTTCATGAGCAGAGATACCATTCATTATATTAAGGGCGTAGGGACAGGCAGAGCCGAAGATTGGACAGGTCCACCGATTCCAGAAGGTGAAACAGTGTCAGGTGTCTTAGGCATTCACAGATCCAACTCTAACAGCAGTGAAAACAGTGTTGCAACCCTAATGGCAGATCGCGAGATTCCTACAGAGACAGTTAGGGATACAGGGAAGGCACATACAGAGGGTGATATTACAGATGAGGAGTTTAGGCGCAGACATGATAACATGATGGACATGATGTCCCAGTTGATGGGCACTATCAGACAGTATACGCCCACACACCCTCATTATATACAGATTGGACAGACGAGCGGGACTACACCAGTAGATCAGCCCTTGGCATCAGTACCACGTCAGCCGTCACCGATCTATCAGGAGCGTAGGCCAGGTCAGCCTACTTTCTTACCTAGAGAGACTCCACCTTAGACTCCGGGAGCAGAGCATCAGGGGCAGCATCAGGAGTTTCAGCCACATAATGGCATGACAGTGGCAGATGTGACGAGGTTTCATAGTGAGTATATGTCACTAGCACCTGAGATCCGGCAGGCGTTATCATTTCATGAGTTTATGGATGTTCATAAACCCAGAGGAGGAGGCAGATTTGATCGTAGACCCCCTCAGCATCAGCAGCCACAGCCACAGGTGAACAGGGACTTGCAGTATGCTGTTAGCAAGATTACCTTGCCATATTTTGATGGGTCTGAAAAGACATCAGCGAGGTCTTGGGTCCAGAAATTGGACAACTATCTATCTTTGAGGCCTATGCAGGAGGACGAGGCCATTAAGTTTGCTACTTTGCATCTTGATGGAATCGCGCATGATTGGTGGTACCACGGTATGTATACGCTTGGCCATCATGCAGTCAATACCTATCAGGAGTTCACTAGTAGGCTCATAGAGAGGTTTGATAAGAAGGATCCGGAACTTTATTTCAGGGAGCTAGCTCAGCTCAGACAGACGGGTAGCTTGGATTCTTATATTGGCGAGTTTCAGAGAGTGGCAGTCATGGTGACAGGGATTTCAGAATGGAGACTCATTATACTCTTCGTTGAGGGTTTGACAGAACCTATGAGAGGTTGGGTCAAGGCTTTTGACCCTCCTACACTTCAGGAGGCCATGAGGAAGGCGCGAAGCATGGAGCTTGCAGCACCTCGCAACAAGTTCAATTCAGGTTCGACACCCTACACGAGGCCTAATAGGCCTTTTGATAGAAACAATGACAGGAATAAGCCTTTTGACAGGAGGAAGGATCAACAGGATCCTAAGAGACAGAATGCACCACCCTTTGACCGAGAAACATCGAACGAATTGAGAAAGAAAAAGTTGTGTTTCTGGTGCAAGGCACCCTACGATGAAAAACATATATGCCCACTTCGTCCTAAGGTCAAAAATAATCAGATGGAATGGTTTTATGAGGGCGAAGAGCAATCTGATTTGTCAGACCAGCAAGCTGATTCCGAGCCTTCAGATGATGACAGGTCCGAAAATGAGGGTGAACATGAAGGTGGAAGGAAGTTACAGGAAGCCCATTTGACTAGCCTTCAGAGAGATGGTTCGTTTAGACTTCGCGGGCTCCTAGCAGGTCAGAAGGTGATCACATTACTGGATACTGGTGCTACACACAATTTCATTGATGCACGTTTGGTGGAGAGGCGTGGCATCCAGACAGAGGCATTCGAGGGTATTCGAGTCAAGGTGGCTGATGGATATACTCTCATATGTGACCGAAAGATTACTGATCTTCCGATGAGACTGAACAACTATGAATTCAAGACTGAATTCTATGTTGTTAACATGGGAGATACTGATGTGGTGTTAGGGATGGCATGGTTGCACGATTTGGGTGAGTTCACACTCAATTTGCGTGACATGGAGATGAAGTTCAAGGTTGATGGGAGACCACATGTCATCAAGGTGATTCGAGACAGTAATTTGAGGATGGTTTCATTCAGGCGGATGGAGAGGCTCATTCGTCATGATATGGTTGACTGGGCAGCAGAGTGCATGTTGATGCCAGCCCAGCAGGAGCAGCAGCAGGGTGAGTACCACCCTGACATTCGATCTTGAGGAGAAAGTGTTTAGTGACATTCCTCCTGGTAGACCTCCAGACAGAGGCACGGAGCATATCATTGAGTTGGAGGAGGGCGCAAAGCCCATTATGATCACCCCCTACAGACATCCGAAACGACTCAAGGATGAGATAGAAAAGACCATCAACGAGTTGTTAGCTATGGGGCATATTAGACCTAGCAAGTCACCTTTGCTTCATCGGTTGTATTGGTGAAGAAGGATGGATTACTTCGGATGTGCATAGACTACAGGCAGCTCAACAAAAGGACAATTAAGAATAGGTACCCTATACCACGCATCGATGAGGTGATTGATGAGTTACACGGTGCTATCTTCTTCACGAAGATTGATTTGAGGTCCGGGTACCACCAGATTCAGATGAGAGAGCAGGATATTGAGAAAACCGCCTTCAGATGTCATTGCGGTCACTTCGAGTTCTTGGTTATGCCCTTTGGTTTAACCAATGCACCTGCCACCTTTGACTATAGACAAGGTTTGGAGTTCTCGGTTAGGGAGGTTTGTGTTGTTCTTCGGCTGACGATACGGTTTATAAGCGGAGTCATAGAAGACACACAGCTCATTTGATCGGTCGGGTATCTGGCGGATAGGTGTTCTATGCTAAGGAATCCAAGTGTAGGCTTCGGTATGGAGAGTTGTTATGTCGGGAACATCATGATTGCAAAGGGGAGTAGTATGGATACGAAAAGGTTCGAGCTATAGTTGACTGGCCGGTACCTGAGAACCTTACGCAGCTCAGAGGCTTCATCGGGTTGTGTGCTTTTTACAGGAGATTTGTTAGTGGGTTCTCACGTCACGCCGCACCCCTTACTGACTTGACAAAGAAGGGGGCTTTTACTTGGTCACCACAGGCGCAGGAGTGCTTTGACAGGTTCAAGGTGATCATGACTTCATGTCCGGTGCTAGCATTGCCTGACTTTACGAAGTCATTTGATTTATTCTGTGATGCTTCAGGAGAGGGCATTGGTGCCGTTTTGATGCAAGAGCGACATCCTATTGCATTCGAGAGCAGGAAGCTCAGGGGTCCTAAGAGATTCTATAGTATTTACGACAAGGAGATGTTAGCCATTATGCATGCATTGGCTAAGTTCAAGCAGTACCTGGTAGGCAGCAAATTCAGTGTTCGCACAGATCATAACAGCCTGAAACACTTCCTTGGACAGCGAGACACGAATGAGAGCTGACAAAATGCGATTGATGAAAGCTGCAGTCATATGACTGATATCACCTTCCTTAAAGAGGCGAGTCGCCGTGGCGGCGCCTTGTCTCATGATTACCAGTTGAATGCTGGCCGCAGTCCACGAGGATTGGAGGCACCGGATTATTGCTGAGTATGCTGAGAACCCATGGGCTTCTAGCATGGTTGACAGGACAGAGCAGGACGACAGGTATACTATTGTAGATGACTTGATCATTTACAAGGGGCGGATTTTTCTAGTTCCTGACTCTGAGGTGAGGATCACAGTTTTGAGAGCCTTTCATGATCTTCCTATGGTGGGCCATCCCGGATACTATAAGACATACAAAATGGTTCAGGAACGGTTTACTTGGAAAGGGCTGAAAATTGATGTTTTACAGTTTGTCCGTGAGTGTTCTGTGTGCCAGCAGAACAAGCAGGAGCACACTTATCCTGCTGGATTGCTCCAGCCACTTCCGATACCTGACAGGAAGTGGGAGTGTTTATCGATGGACTTTATCGGGTTTGCGAAGCCGGAGTGGGTGCATCACAGTAGTGGTTGGTCGGTTGACTAAATGCGCGCACTTCTTCGATTACTACTACTTTCACAGCATCGCAGACTGCAGAGTTGTTTTTCAGAGAGGTATTCCGGCTGCATGGGTTGCCTCGGACGATAGTCAGCGATAGAGACAGTCGGTTCATGAGCAACTTTTGGCAAGAGTTGTTCAGGCTTTGTGGGACCGAACTGACACCGAGTACCAGCTACCATCCGCAGACAGATGGGCAGACAGAGATTGTCAATAAGTGGGTGGAAGGTTATTTGCGTAATTATATAGCTGGACAGTAGAGAGCTTGGGTGAGATGGATCTATCTATGCGAGTATTGTTATAACTCGACTTACCATATGGCGATCTGGATGACACCTTTATGGCTTCTATGGGTATGAAACCCAACCTTCTGGATTGATATTGAAGGCGATATGAGTCGCAGAGTCGCGGGGGATATGGTGTAGAGTCAGTAGGGACATTTTGAGGTCTCAGAGACAATATCCGGCAGACACAAAATCAACTGACGTTATCTTGTCGGAGAAGGGTTAAGCGTGCTTTTTGAGGTGGGTGATATGGTGTACCTCGTATTTACTTGACCGTGTCGTCGGTCTATGGAAGAGTGGAAATGAGGAGAAACTAAAGCCGCTACTATGGTCCATTTAGGTGTTATCGGGCGAGTGGGGTTGCTTATGAGTTGGACTTACCCGGTGATATAGGAGTCCATAATGTATTTCACGTTTCGCCGCTGAAAAGGCATTAGATTGACATGTGATACCCTCTCGGTTTACTATGATGTGAAGCCCGATCTCGGTACACGAGGCCATCCTCGAGAATGAGGAGGAACACCTTCGGTGTGATAGGGAATATTTGGTCAAGTGGAGATTTGCTAGTTAAGGGATGCTACATAGGTCGGAGGAAGTCTTCTGACATCGAGTTGAAGTTGTAAGGACAAACAATTTTGGTGGTGTGATGTCCCCATCCTAGTCGTATGTTATTGTGAGGTTAACCCTATTATTTCGATCTCGTGAGGCCGAAGTGTCTGTGAAGGATCATCACAGAAATGATTTTCGGTGTTTGGTAGCTCGATGTGCAGTTATTTCGAGGTTAGACCTTGAGAATCTTCCAGAGTGCATTTTCAGGAACTTTCTATTTTTAGAAAGTTAGGTCAGGCGGAAGCTGCTATTTTGGGCAGGGCACCTGGTTCAACTATTCAGCTCAGAGTTGACCCAGTTCTTCAGTTTGATGATCAGACGGAGAAATAAGGAGTATTTAGTGATTTATTAAATATTTAGTATTTTGACTTTATATTAAAGTCACTTTATTAATATATTTAAATATTAACGATTAAATGATATATTATAAAGTATTTTAATACTTTATAATAAAGTGATTTATTTTGACATAATGAATAATTATTATTCATTACTGAGGCGTCATTTAATTATTAATTATTTCTCCTAAAGTCTAAAAAGGGCGAATTAATCATTTTTATTAAATGATTATTAAAAAGGAGCTTGGGTTGAATTTCTCAAAGGCAATATATATACTCAGAAAGGACAAATCGAACGATTATGTCATGTTATTCTAATTTGTCTTATTTTGCTCTGAGCATTGGAGTTTGCAAACCCTAGGGTTTCTGGCAGACGAAGCGTTTCTGGAGAACGATACCTCTTCAGGAATTTGGCAGACTGAGACTGTGAAATACCAGTTTAAGCTTGCATCTGGGTGACTTCATTCAGGAGTTACAGATTGGATTCATTGATCTATTCATTCAGAGTTAGCAGAGAATAATCTTTTGGCAGTTGAGGCGACTTCTCAAGGGTTCTATTTACAGAGATCTGACAGTTATTATTGAGGCCGTACTATATTCTTGTTGCTGCTGTACAGTCCTTACTGTTGTACCAGCAGGGCCATACTAACCTTCTCAGAGAGATACGCCTTCCTTTCCAGTCTCTGGCAGAGGGATCTTGGGCGGCTAGGTTGTTGAGAGCTTCTGCAACATTTCTGAGGCTGGAGATTCACCTATCCATTCAGCCGTACATTCTGTCTCTGTTACTTCTGGCGCCTGGCAAGAAAATCAGGTTTTTGAATAAAATCGCAGCTTATATATATTTGTTCAATCTTTAAGCATTGTAAAAGCTCTGGAAAGATAATAAATAGATGCGCCTATGTTCTCTGAATACTTTTGAGCTTATTTCATGCATTTAGAATTTATATTGAATTTATTATCAATTTATTAGAGAAATCGCAATTTTCTATTTGTTCTTCAAAAAACCACAAAACACAAAAAATACAAAATACACGATAAACTATCAAAACTCAGCATTTCAGTAGAGTATCGGGGTTGAGAACCACCAGGGTTCCTACAGATTGGTTATAAGTGATGGGTAAAATGATGTCTAAAGCACAAGGGAGCTAGGACTCAAGCAAATTTTGGCATTGTCGAATTGAGTCCCAACACCTTCAATGTGGCAAGGAGTCCATATTGGAAGTATTTGGTGACAACATTGATAGTTATAGGGAAATGGTACAAGGTGCTCTCTCCAAAAGAGTTAAGTGATAGGTTGTGCAAATGCTATTGTGGATGCAAACATAGTTGTGGAAAATGAAAACAAGTAGTGGCAAATGTTTGGATGTAGAATTCTTTTAGATGGGTGGATGGTGGAAGGAATTACAACCTTGTCAAGTTTTTAGTGGCTTCAAATGGTGAGATGATTTTTTTGAAGTCAATTTGTGCCTCCAACAACACGAAGACTTTGAGATTGATGGTTTTAGGGGTGGGAATACAAAATGTTGTGCAAGTTGTTATTGACAATGCAACAACATACGTGGCGACTGTTAGAAGAGAGGCATCTAACACTCTTTTGGACCCCTTGTGCAATCCATTACCTTGACCTTCTTCTGGAGGACTTGGGGAAAATTGATTGGGTTAGACCCATTGTACAAGAGGCAAGGAATATAAAAATATATATTTATAATCACTTGTAGGTTCTTAATTTGATGAGAGATCACACCAAGGGGAAAGAGCTTATGCCATCAAGTGACACAAAGTTTGCAACTAATTTTCTAACGTCGTAAAGTATTTCTAGTTTATTGACATCCTCGAAGTTGATGTTTGTGAGTCAAGCATGCCTAGATTCAACATATTCAAAGAAAACTGATGGAAGGGGACCAAAAAGACAATTTTTATGATGTTTTTGTCAAGAGAGTTATAGAGATTATCAAGGTAACTTCAAACTTCAATTTAAATTTCAAATTCAATCCTTTATTTTTAAATTTTAAAAGTATTTAGTTTCATGGTCACTGTAATTTGTTTATATTTTGTAGGTATTGGAAGTGTTGGTAAGGGTTTTGCACTTGGTGGATGGGGAGCAAATCCTAATGGGATATGTTTATGATGCCATGGATAGGGCAATAGAGGCCATCCAAAATTATTACATGGGGGATGCAAGTAGATTTGCCCCTATTTGGGAGATCATTGATTAGAGGTGGAACATTCAACTCCAATTCATTCGTCTAGTGGGATATACTACCTCAATCTTGAGTTTTTCTTCTCTGATAGCTTCATGGATGCTAATGTAGAGGTTATGAAGGGCCTTGCAACATACATTGAGAGGATGGCATCTGAGGTTGAAGTGAGAGACCTCGTCATTTCGGAGTTTTAGAATTATCAAGCAAGGGAGAAGCTCTTTTTTTCCACCACTTCCAAGGAAGATCCACCTAGACACTAGGTAAGAAAAAGTGAAGTCTTATATCTAGCAAGTAATATTTTACAATTATCAGTAAAATATGGTATTGTAATAAGATTTCTGGACTAAAACTGTGTGCCAATTTTTACCCCAATGTTTCAGAGCATACTCCATGATCCATCATCAGGATGCAATGTAGATAGAGAGAAGAGTATCATCAATTTTTACATAAAAGTTTTGGATCATACTCCATGATCCATCATCAGGATGCAATGTAGATAGGGAGAAGAGTATCATGGAGTATGATCCGAAACGTTGATGTAAAAATTGGCACATAGTTTTAATCTAGAAATTTTATTACAATATTGTCATGGACTGTGGAACTTCATGCTTTTAAAATATGGTATATTTACAAACTCTTGATTATCTTATTTGCAGGTTCTTGGTCAGTAGATTGGGGCAGAAATATTCCAAATCTCCAAAAGCTAGCTGTCTGAATTCCATCTCAACCTTGTAGTGCTTTTGGTTGTGAGTGCAATTGTAGTTTGTTTGATGCCATTCATACAAAGAATCGTAATAATAAATTGACTCAACAATGGTTCAGTGACCTAGATTTTGTGCAATATAACTTTAGGTTCACACAAGAAAGGTGGAAGAAAAATTAAAGAAGCCTATTGATTTGGATGAGATTGATCCCTATAGTGGCTGGATCGTGCAGGATGATGAGCCCTCCTTGTTTACAGAGGATGAGATAGTTGATTTTGAGAGGAAAACTATGGGGGATGTGGCTGTAATAGAAGCAGGGGAGATTGGATTGTCATTGGATGACAATGATGTGGTAGAGGAGTCATTGCCATCTAGCAGTTTGGTGGAGCCACAGTCACAATCTTCTAGGCCAAGCTGGGAACAACAATTGAGTGCAAGGACTAGACCCTCTTTTGCCCAATTTTTCATTAGAATGGGGAAGAGGAAATTGTAAAAACTTGTAATTTTTTACTTGCCTAGAAAATCATCATGAATTCATAATAGTTATCAGTTAGCTATTGTATCTAGCTCTACATGATTATGTGGTTTTGTATTCCATTTGAATTCAAGGATCAAATCTAATAGGAAACACTTCCCCATGGTTTTTTAGACTCATTTGATACGTTTTGTAACTGAATTTAGTAACAAATTGTGTTTTAAGAGAAATTTAGTTACTTTTTTAAATTACTGAGTTTTGTCTAGTTAGAAATTTTGGCTTGCTGAGTACTTTCCAAGTCCAAGTCTGCAAAGTATGATCACTTACGCTGTGCTGTTTGATAGTTTGCTTTGTTTGGTTTTTTGTTAACTTGACTGTTTAAGAGTTGGGGCCCTTTCAAAAATCTCCTCTTTACCTTTATCAAAACAAAAAGGAGCTTCTTTTACAAATTCGAAGAAAGGTTTTACCTTAAAATGCTAACAATTATAAATACCCAATAGTCTCATTTAAGACCAAAGACTACCCCATTTGGTTAAAGAATATTAGTGTATGAATACAATGATTTCAGGCTGATTCCATCAAACAAGGAGTGAAGCTTATTATTTCTAGTTTGTAGATTATTCTTGCATTCTTGTAAGGAAACTTAAATTTGTAAATTTTCTGAAATCTACAGACAAGTGATTGTGCACTCAGCCATTACCAACCTTATCAGTTAAAGTTATGTAGCTCAATAAATTTAATGAACAGAAGCCCTTAGTGTTTTGATATACAAAGGGCACATAACTACAACTACAATATTAATTTTTCTTCTAATGTTTATGCAGGTATAAAGCTTGGGGTTCTCTTCTTGGTCAAGAATTGGTGGAAAGGGATGTAATTGTTGCATGCATTGATTACAGGTTAGCTTTATTCTAATGTTCATAATGGTCAAAATATTTGAAAGGAAATATTTACTGATTGTTTAAAGTGAACTGTGTATGATCCTGGTCTACAATGGATTTCTGGCAGAAATTTTCCTCAAGGCACAATTAGTGACATGGTTAAAGATGTGTCCGAGGGGATTTCATTTGTATGCCAAAATATTGCTGAATATGGTGGTGATCCAAGCAGGTAGTTGCCAAACTATGAACTTTCAGTACTTTGATATGAGATATGAATATTGATTTGTTCGACAATGATTGATTTTTTTCAATGTTATTAATTCTGCTCATATCATGATTGAACTTATACCATCTTTAGTTTGCAATCATTTTAGGTTGTAAGCCTAAGAATTCAACCTTTCTTCAGGATATATTTGGTTGGGCAGTCAGCGGGTGCACATATTTCTGCTTGTGCATTGGTTCATCAAGCGATAGAAGAAGCTAGAATAGGAAGAGAAAACCTTTCATGGAGCACCTCTCAGATTAGAGCTTACTTAGGTATTTCTGGCGGGTAAGAAGATATTGTTTGTTGATTTGATACCTGAACATTTTATTTGAGATGCGGTTTCTTATGCAAATATTATTTAGTCAAGAAATTGCTTATTAGGCAACATGGAATCTCAATTATACTTCTTTGAGCTTATGAGCACAAGATACATATTGGACACTTATTTATGGATTTTTTTCTGCCTTTTAATATTTTAATGCATGAATAGGAAATGAACTAGAACCCTTTTTGTGGATATGTGTTTGATACAAATTTATAAGGAAAGTTAACTTCATTTCTTACAATATATAAATCCTGAGAAATAAATTAGTTTAAGCCAATTGAAATTTTTATTGTAATTGTTATATTATATACAATGAATGAGAAATTAAATCAAAGCTGCTTTTTGTCTAGCTTTCGTCAAAGTATTGAAGCTTAGCCTCAGCTTGGATTCATCGTGGATATTTTAGACTTGGACCTGGATTTGGCAAATAAAAATTTGGCCTAACTTGCCAAATTAAAAAATTGTACATTTAAATATTAAATTAATTTATAAACTTGATTCATTAGAACATATCAATCAATAGTTAATTAATTTTTATATGTGATCATCTTAAACAACTAATATGTTGCAGGTCCTCTATTCATGTCATATGTGAAACAAAAAGATTTCGTAGTAATTGCATAATTTTATTGAAAGAATGGAATGCACATATAGCAATTACAAGGGACGATGTTTCTATTATGAAATAATAGTGAACAAAACAAAAAAATAGAAACTAGCTAATATATAAATAATTGACCATTAATAAAAAATATAATTTAATTATTCTAATACCCTCCCTTAATGGTCAATCTGTCAACTACACCAAGCTGCCCCCTAAATGTGACAAACTTTTCCGGGCTCAGAGACTTGGTAAGAATATCTGCTGTTTGATCCTCTGTTGGAACATACAACTGAACTAATCCATCTTCAACAAGCTTCCGAATGAAGTGACAATGAGTTTCCACATGCTTGGTTCTTTCATGGAAGATTGGATTTTTGGCAAGTTTGAGAACTCCCTGATTATCACAGAACAAGGGAGTCGGACCTGCTTGAGATATTTGTATATCCGCAAGCATCCGGTGAAGCCAAACTGCCTCACAAGCTACCTTAACTGTTCCTCGATACTCTGCTTCTGTCGAGGAAAGAGCCACTGCTTGTTGCTTTGTACTAGTCCAAGTGACTACACTAGATCCCAAACTGAAAACATATCCAGATGTTGATTTTTTATCATTAATCGAACCCACCCAATCTGAGTTTGTGTAACCAATGAGGCTAGGATCGTGACTCCTAGTGTAAAGAATTTCATAATCAGAAGTGCCCTTCACACAATGCAGCACATGCTTTGTTGCTACCCAATGATCAGCCTTGGGGGCTGTCATGAAGCGTGAAATGTAGCTCATTGCAAAACTGAGGTAAGGTCTAGTGGCAGTGAGATAGATGAGGTTGGCCACTAGTTGCCTGAACAAGGATTCATCGACTACAAGTGAATATGATTTAGTTGACAACTTCAACCCTTTTTCCATAGGTATGGAGGTAGGTTTGCAATCCTGCATTCGGAACTTATCCAGTAGACTTCAAGCATATTTGGACTGAGAGATGAAGATACTATTCTCTGTTTGCCAAACCTCTGCACCTAAACAATAATGCAGAAGTCCTAAATCTGTCATGTCAAATGAGCTGCTCAAATGTTGTTTGATCTCATCGATCAAATATGCCTAGCTGCCAATAATGATCAGGTCATCAACATAGATAACAAGAATAAGAATATCACTACCAGTGTGTTTAACATACAGATTAGAATTAGATGGACTCCTCTAAAAGCCATGAGCTGTGAGGTACTTGTCAATCTTGATGTACCAAGCCCGAGGAGACTGTTTCAGGCCATAGAGTGCTTTCACCATTTTGCACACCTGGTGTTCTTTACCAACAACCTTGAACCCTGGAGGCTGTCATATAGACTTCTTCCTTCAACTCACCGTTGAGGAAGGCACTCTTAACGTCCATTTGATGGACTTTCCAACCAAACTGGGCTACTAAGGCAAGGACGAGCCAAATGGTCCTCATCGTGGCTATAGGAGCAAAAGTCTCCTCGTAGTCAATGCCTTCCTTCTGTGAGAACCCCCTAGCAATGAAACGAGCTTTGTACTTGTCAAGGGTTCCGTCAGCTTTGTGCTTAACCTTATAAACCCATTTGCACCTGATGGGCTTCTTCCCTAGAGGAAGATCAGAAAGGACCCAATTGTTATTTTTGTGAAGACTATGGTATTCAACCTCCATAGCTTGTTACCACTCAGGAATTCCTTTAGCCTCCGAATTTGTCTGAGGCTCATAAACACTGTGAATATTGGCCATGAATGCAAAATTAACCATATGCTGCTGTTTGCTCTTGTTTTTGGACGATCTACCCTCAATGAGCTCATCATCATGAAGATCACCAATGGTCTTAGCCCAACATTTAGGCCGGAGAGTAGAAGTGCCAACATCGGATGCGTGAGGAGGAGCTAGAACTGGTATTAGATCTGGAATAGGTTCAACAGGTGGAAGAACAACATTGTTGTCTAGAGGAAAATCGGGTTGAGCATCATCAAAAACTGAATCTGTATCGTCCCTCCCATCAGGTGGACCTAATGCAAGACAGACACCCAAATCAGAAGCCTTCAAAGGCTAATCCTCATAATTCTGCACAGACGAGGAAAGGTGAAAAGGTCCTCGTTCTTCATAAAAGACAACATCACGACTGAAGATGAGACAAGTAGGTTCTACATCAATCAACCTGTAAGCCTTATGGTTGTCATTGTACCCTGTGAACATAAGCTTTTGACATCTGGAATCCATACATATGCTAAAGAGCCAAAGATTTTTAGATGACTGATCTGAGGTTTGCGACCAATCCGAGCTTTCTCAGGAGTCTTCCCCTTCACAGCCTGTGTAGGAGATCGATTAAGAAGATAGACGGTAGTGTAGACTGCTTCTGCCCAATAGTTCTTAGGAACACTCTTGTGTTGTAACATGGAGTGGGCCATCTCAGTGATTGTGTAGTTGTGCCGCTCTACAACACCGTTTTGTTGAGGGGTGTAGGGTGTGGTTAACTGGCGTTTGATGCCGTGTATATCACAAAAGTTGGAGAAATCAATATACCAAAATACCCCCCCCCCCCCCCAATCTGACCTAAGGGTGACTATGGAACAACCAAACTCTTTCGCTACTAAGGCCTTAAACTTCTAAAATATAGTAAACACATTTGATTTCTGTCTAAGAAAGTACACCCACATTTTACGACTAAAATCATCAACAAAAAGCAAGAAATACCTGCAACCAGTAACAGAAGGTGTATTCATAGGCCCACATGAAGAGCACAAAGATACACTGAGAGGGGGGGGGGAGTGAATTAGTATATCAACCAACTTTTACCCTTTACAACTTTTAACAACTTCAAACTCTAACACAAAACAACTATGCAAGATTATCTCAATATGAACAAGTTGACACCAAGATTTTACGTGGAAACCCTTTCGGGATAAAACCATGGTACAAATAATGTACTTTATGAATTATATATGCTTTTACAAAGAATGTAGGCACCGACCTATTTGAATCACCAATTTGTAGTTTAGTAGGCACCAACCTACAAAGAGCACCAACCCTTAATTTTGATTTAGCAGGCACCAACCTACAAGGAGCATCAACCCCTAATTCTGATTTAGTAGGCACCAACCTACAAGGAGCACCAACCCCAAATGTTCGTAGGCACCAACCTACCAGAGGCTCCAATCCCCACTTGCCAAGCACCAACTTAGCAAGAGATAATAATATCAAGAATAATACTCCACCTTCAATGTTGCTTCTTCAACGGATGATGGACAATACAACCAATCTTCTTCTTGTCTTTGCCTTTCTTGAAAGATATTCACATAAATCCTCTACAACATCTGCATTTATATACTTCTTTCAAATCTGCATCTTCTTTGTCAAGTTTGTATTCATCAAATATAGATATCACTTTATCCAAACTGTCTATCTCTCTTATCAAGTCTGCATCCTGTAGTCTTCACAAACGTGCTCATGGTGTCTTCATAAATCTGACCTCTTCAAGATGCTCTTTAAACCACAGTTACTCCTCTTTATAATTCTTCAAAAACTCTTATAGATCTGCTTTATACACTTTACTTCATGGTCTGCATGTATACTTCAGAAAGTCTGAAATATTCTTCATTGAACTCAATCCTTAGATCTTTTCTTATATCTTCTATATACACACTCTCAAATGATATTCGTTTTTCACATACTTATACTGCTGTTCTTATTTTACACAGCCATTAATATTTTCTTGTGCTTAGATGATTTAACCTTTTATTTTACACAATACTCAGCACTCTCTACAACTTTCCATGCCTCAGATGATCTGCATTTTACACATCACTCTCTACAACTGCTTGAATTTGAATGTTATAACATGTATTTCATCACACACAAATCTGGTTGCTTTCTTTTACAATCACATATGATATTCAATTGAAGTCCTTGATTCACAACCCAATACTCTTCATAATCTGCTTCTTAGATGATATACATTGTACTCATACATACGGCATGTGTTTGGATGATATAATCTTTATTCACACACAGCCACAAGCACATCTGAATTGAGACCTATCTTTATATCGATCTTTTTGTATCAAGAGATACTTCCTTTGTAAACATTATGTCTCTTGAATAAATCACACCACTTGGCTTTATTTAAAAAACTGATTTGTTTAACTCAATCAAATCTTCCTTTGACTGAATCTACTTTTAAGGACAAGTCGCACTATTTGGGAAATACAGTTATCTTTAAAAAACATGTCTCTTTTGATTCACATTAGTTCAAGAAAAAGAGACGTCCTTCATCAACCTTCGTATCTCTTCAATAAAGAGCAAAACACGTCCTTTTAGAAATCGATTTGTATTAACTTTTAAACATATTTCTCTTAGACACGTCTTTTGGTTAAGTCGTTGACTTTTCAGAAAGAGGCTCCAATCAGCACGCCCTTGTCTATTGAAGACGTCTTATCTGGAGAAGAACATGTCTTTTGATTAAAGATTAATCTCTTTTGTTTATTAATTTTCAAAGAGATGCCTTGGAATGTCAATTTGCATAACATTTAAAAAGACATTTATCAAATCGATTCATGACAAAGCAGATTAGTAACTTTTGTTTGACTTGTTCTTTTATTAACTGGAGTATGATCCTCAGATTCTTTTCAGCATCCGATTGAGCCACCAAACTGTATGTGTTAAAAAGATGTTCGAGCTTGACCAAAATGCTTTGAACTGAAATGAACTCATTGAATTGAATGATCTTGAAAGATCCTAACAATTCTGAACAAGTCTTCGAACTGAACAATGTTCAAACTGAACAAGTCTGATTAACGGGCCCCAAACTTAATTACATATTGTTCAGACCCGTAACACTATTCTGAAGCTTGTCCTGAAACATTGTTTGCAGCATATTGTATTTTAATACATTGCAATCTGTAGCATCGAGCCATGATGTTTTCTTGATCACTTGTGTATAGATGTCTTGATGCATTGAACCCTTGATGATGTATTCAGCAAACTCCATTTATCTTATGATGCATTGAGCCCTTGATGATGTATTCAACAAACTCCATTTATCTCATGTTCTTATTTCCCACAACTTCTCTCAGCCTTGATGAATCTTCTCATGTGTAACTATCCCTAATTAAGTTGATCTTGGAAGTAAGCTTATTCTTTCATTCAAATATGTTATGTTTGTTCTCATTTATTCATGCTTACTTCTTGACATCAATGACAACATTTCCAACACCACATACATCAGCGTGAACCAACTATAGTACCTTTGAGGCTCGCCATGAGTCACCATCCGGGAACGGTGTCCTGTGCTACTTCCCAGCCTGACAAGCTCCACAAACTCCAGATGCTGAGTTTGGATCTTAGGTAAACCAGCTACAAGTCCCTCCCGAGATAGCCGAGAGAGATAGCCGAGAGAGATAGTGCACATTTAAGTGCCCATAACGTTGTTGCAAAGACTGCTAATGGAAGAATTTCTGTCTGCCATGGCTAACTCTGGAGATTCACTTGTATCCTCAAGTCTATATAGACCATGATCCTCAATGCCAACAGCCACAGTGGTGCGGGTCTCCCGATCAATAATCGAACACTTATGTGCACTGAATACCACATCCAATTGAGGAGAGTGCCGCATAATCTGACTGGCAGAGAGAAGGTTCATTTCCATGTCAGGAACGTAGTATACATTGAGGAATATGAGATTCCTCCCAGCAGATTGAATCTGAATGTTGCCCTTGCCGACAACAGTATACTCTTCACCTCCTCCAAAAATAACTGAATCACTGAAAGGAGAGAAGTCGGTGAACCAATCACGTCAATGGGTGATGTGTCGTGAAGCACCTGAATCAATGTACCATGCAAAGGACTTCACATGATCTGCAAGTCTTTTAGCCACAAAGGCGTAAAAGGCAGACTCCTTTTGCTTAGTGTGCTCAACAACATTTGCTTTCGGTTGAGACCCTCCCTGCTTCTTCTGTTCAAAAGCCAAATGTTGACGACAATCCTTCTTCATATGACCATATTTGTGGTAGTAATTATATTGAATGTTCTTCTTCTTGGGGCTGTCCTGAGGTTGACTTGAGCCTTTTTGCTACGGAGGCTGACTTTTCCCTTTATTCTTAGCCTTAGGCTTGGCTGAAAAAGCTTGCTCTGTAGAGGACAAAGAAGCACTACTACCAAATTGTTGTCTCCAACGATCCTGCTGCAAAAGTTTTGTACAAAGCTCTGGAAACTTCAAATCAACATTAGTTGATGTAATGTTGAGAGTCTCAACAAAGTGCTCATGAGACTTCGGTAGACTTTTCAAAGTGATGATTACTATGTCTTCTTCCTCCATCTTTCGACCAATCACCTTGAGCTGATCATGGATGTCCTAAATCTTTGTCAGATGCTCCTTTAAGGACATTCTCTCATCCATCATGATGGAGAACAGTTGGTTCTTTAGAAAGAACGCACGACTTTTGTTGGAGGTCTCACGCAAGGTCCAAATGTCCCAAATCTCAGCAATTGATTTGCTAAACTGAACCTGTGGAAGCTGAACATCGGTGACAGATAGCTTAATGAGCATCATCGCTTCATGATTTTGCTCATCAAACTTTTCCTGGTCTTTATCATCTGATGCTAGTCTTGTCTTTTTACCCAAAATGATCCGATCAAGGCAGCGATATTCGAAGATAGTCATCATTCGTTGCTTCTAGGTATTATAGTTTTTGCCATTGAACTGCTGACTGTCTTCCAACATTATGTTGGTCAAACTTGCCGCTTTGCACGATTTTCAAGGCACGAAAAACAAGGCAAACAAAAGAGGCGATAATACTGATTGCACTGATCTCGAAAAATTGAGGCAGTTGCATACACAAATTTCGAGGCAAACCTGCTTGCACAAATCCCAATGTATGGATTCGAATTACCCAAAAAATTTTGATGACCACCTTGAAATCTTTACAAAAAACCCAGAACAAATCTGCTACTAAAAAAAATTTTCGGCTTGAAATAAAGGATTTTTCAAAACCCTAATCGTGCATGCAAAAAAAACTGACAAGACACAGATGCGAGCAAAAAACCCGCATTTTTTTAGAGTCGTGGATCAAACAGGGACGCAGAGATAAAAAAAAAAAATGCGCTCAGAAATCGCCCACAGACGAGGTCGCGGGCAAACTTCAACATGTTGCGCTTCATAAAATGCAGAGAAGCGTGCATGAAAACCACAGAAAATCCCACACGCGACCTGCGAAACGACGCGGAAGAAAAATGAAGTCACGCGAGGGTTGAAGAAGAAATCCCATCGCGAATGCTCAAAAACCCGTCGCGGGTTGAGTCAAAAGGTTGTGGGCAAGAAAACTTCACGAACTGGGAGGTCGGGGTAAAAATCGTGGCCAGAAGATGCATGGCCCCTGAAAAAATTGCACAACAAAACCTCAAAAAAGAGATCGCAAGTCTTTCGTAACAAGAAAAGAGCCGTTGCCCAGAATAAAAAACACGATTTTTGCTGCTCACAAAAAAATTAAAAAAAAAACAGACAATGGCGCCAGAAAAATCCCGCTTTGATACACTATGAAACAGAAAGATTTCAAAGTAATTGCATAATTTTATTAAAAGAATGGAATGTACATATAGCAATTACAAGGGACGATGTTTCTATTATGAAACAATCGTGAACAGAACAAAAAAATAGAAACTAGCTAATATATACATAATTGACCATTAACAAGAAATATAATTTAATCATTCTAATAATATGGAATAGCATCATGCAGAGTACATATTGAATGCTGATGCTGCTCAAGGAAAATTACTTAGTGTGATATTAAAAATAAATAAAAGAATAAAAATGTTGAAAGCTTGAAGTTCTCTATATGCATATTTTATTAGGGATGAATATAATGTATTTTCAATAGATAAGGCAGGGATAAAGGATTTATTAAATTGCTGGCACATAAATTTTGAATCTTAAGCTATTACGAGTGAATATAAGAAGCTTTGTTAATTTATGCCAATTTATTGATTAGTCAAACACCATTAGCAATTTGCTGTATACATCCCCATCTGATGCCAGCATCAAATCATTTTTTTGATTTTTCAGATAGATTTTCAGTGTTCGTAAAATATTGGTACTTAGTTTTTTCAATCCAAAAATTCTTCTCCAATAATTTGATGTATCTATCTGTTTTGGAGCTATTTTATAATATTGCAAGCCCTTTCTTCAATTTTAATATGTTAATGTGATGATCTTTCAATTAATAAGGAAATGATTAGGTTAGGGAAAAAATTAGAAAAAGACCCAGAAATTTTTAACCAAAAAATTGCTATTTTATTGGGGAAAATTGGCGCTAAAATTGCCAAAAATCCATTTAAAATTCGGATTGACCAATTAAATTTAAAACTCAAAATTTTTATATGAAAAATCTGGGCCACTGATTAATCACGATTTTTTGCATGTTTCTGCAACTATCAATATTCTGTTCACAAGTTTTCTAGTTTTAGATACTCTGCTACTGTTTTGAATCATACAGTTCTCGTACAATTTGATCATTTTTCTAGTTTGATACTTACATGTTCAATTTAAAATTTATATAATGATTTCAGCAGAGATAAAAAAAGGGCATGGAATTGTAGAAATGTATATATATATATCTTCGCATTGTATAGTTAAACTACAGGTTTAAACATGATATTAGCCGAGTCAGCTGATCAGAGATGGCTAAACTTATCTCCTCATGCACAGCTTGTGACTTTGTGAGTCTTGTGGCGGTTTGCTGAGTCTCAATGCTATGGCTTCCATGTTTCTCAGGACTCTCTCCTTTTTGCACAGATATTAATTTACCTTATTTGCTTTGATACATTTTTGTGGTAATTTGATAAGGGAGAATTTTGTAGGTCTTTAATTATAGATGTTTATAAAATACCTTATCCAGCTTAGATGTCAGTAACAAAGATATTTGTTCAAAAGGAAAAGAAAGCAAGGTTCCCTTTCCTGTAAATTCAAAATAGCCATCATCTAGTGAAACTGACTTGATTTACTTTATTGGTATTAGATTGAAAGTTAATTGACAACGGAAAAAATGGCATGATATTGAGATTGCAAGGGTTTATGATTTAGCTAATGATATTTGTCGACAGAAGGAATGTTAATTCCCTATTTAGAAACCAGAAATCCCTTAATTTGTCTTTAGACATTGGTTTAGATTCGTTTTCAATTTTAGTTCTTGTGAAAATATGTTATTAAAGCTAGTTTGATTGCCAATAGAAATTGACTTTGAGCTGATTTTGCAAACTATATATTGAAATTGTTTAGGGATAATGTTAACCCTGAATTTCTGGAAGCTCAATTTGCATCATATATAAAACAATTTGGATTCTTTTGACTTTTGAGTCACGTTATGATTGTAAGTGATGTCATGTTAGTCCACATCAAGCTAACCCCTATTTCTGGAAGCCCATAGATCAAACAATTAGGTTTTATTTTGACTATTGAGTCACATTATGATTGTCAGTGATATCAGGTTAGTTTACATCAAGTCAGCTTTGCCTGATGCAATATGTGAATGTCTTGTTGTCATTGCATGCTGAAGACAGGCACTGGTGCTCTGTAAGATTCTTGAGTTGAAAATAGGAAACAATGGTAGGAGGATTTTCTACTAGGGGAAAACGGGTGATAACAGCCTAGTGAAGTACCAAGTTGAAACCACCCTGGGATGGCTTGGCTGGTACATCTTGCTATTTGCATGTACCATGAAGAAAATTTAAGCAGTTTATAGAAAGTCATTGTTTCACAAGGAAAATAATCCTTGTTTGCATGATTGTTGATGAGTTTCTTCAGACAGAACCTCTTATTGGAAATCACAAAAATCAATTTTAAGATTTGTCATGTTTTCACTTCAACATTGGAAGGTCTTTCTGACTTAAATTATTGTGAAGGATTTCCATCATGGAGGACAATGAATATAAAGAATAAAACCAAGTTTTGAAGGCTTGTATTGCACAAGTTCCCCTTGTTACTTTTCCATCCTAATTTTTCTTCTTAGATCCATTGCCAAAATGGGTGTCATTGGCACTTCCCTAGTAAATAAGAGATGAAATTGATTAATCAACACATTATGATTGTCAGTCATGTCATGTTAGTCCACATCAGGTCAGCTTTCATCAATGCAACATACCTCATGCTTTTGGATACTGAATATTGACACTAGTGTTTTGTACGATCCTTGAGACAAAAACATGAAATGATAGCTAGGAGGATTTTCTACTAGATTGAAAACTGGTGATGACAGATTAGGTGAATTGTAATGTCCCCATTTTCGGGTTCCCTTGTAGTTTAGTTGGAACTGACCTTGTGGATGTGTGTCAACGTTATTAGAGGAGTTATTTGAAGATTCCAATGAGCTTAGGTGGTTTGGAGGACTAATATGCCACTTTTCGGGGTCATTTTCGGTTTCTATGTGATCTCCAAGAATCTTGGAGAGGGTGTCTATTTATAGTATGTGGCCTGATTGGCTCTGTTTATCATTATTCTTCATCGAAATCACTCCAGTGCAGTAACTAGTAAGTTTCCGTTTCTGATGCATTCCGGCAGTTTCCACAAAATGGGTGTGTTAATGGCTTTATTTTAATTATTTTACTAAGGTCGCTAAATATTATTTAAAATATTTAAAAGCACCTCAGTGTTATAGCTCATCGGAACCGGGATGAAATGTTTTAAATCATGGATGCATAAAATAGGGACCTTGCGTGCCAAATTATGATTATTTTAATTAAAAGATCGTTTTCGGAGCTAAAAAGGAGTTCTAATCAAGTGAATTTTAAAAATATAAGCTTTTGGAGAGTTCGGCGGAAAAAGTATAAAAAGGCATTTGAGGGGCTCATTTGGATTATGGAGATTATTATATTTTCCTTTGATGAAACCCTCATGGTTCTGGGAGATTGAACTTGGTTCATTGCAGCCTTCTTGAGGACGAAAACCCTCTTGGAGAAGAATAGCTGCGGTGGTGAAAGATCCATCTAGGTTATTATAGTGTGACTCATTCAGAGTTACAGTTTGTGCAGGAAAGGAATTATTGGTGAAATCATACAAATTTCACATAGAGCTGAATATTATTGGTAGTCAGTCACATTGCAAGGATCACGCTTGAGCTTATTGGCATAGTTGTAGGATTGTTGCAGAGAGATTTTCCAAGGCAAATATCGAGTTTATTTGAATGATAATTCCACAGAGATATTTGAGCATATTTTGAAGAGTTAAGTGCAGAAATTGGGAGTGTTTTGAAGTGGTTTGCCACTTTGCAGGCCATACATTCTGGTACAGCAGGATGTGGAGCATTTGGAGGTCAAATGCCTAGGGTATTAGATTCCCTTGAGTGTATTTGGAGGCATATCATATTGGACTACTGAAGATTGATACTTTGGAGTGGAACAACTAGGGTTTGGAGGGTTTGTTGGCACATTTCCGGAGCTTCAGTTTGCTGTTGTAATCAATTTTCAGACCTGTGCGTGATATCAGCAAATGGGTATGTGTTGTTTGCCCTTTTGATGTGATTTACTCATATGGGTATCTTGTAATATTGTTATAAGTGCTGTTCACCCAATTGGGTATTGATAAATCTTGTCATATTTTGTTATACAAGCTTTGTATCAGACCTGCAAACTCAATACAGCTTATGGGTATGTCAAAAACATGATCATTTGGTGTTTGGCTCAACTGGGTATTTGAGATATTATCTAATTTCAATGTATTCAGCATTCTACCAACTCTGTAATGCAATATCAGATTGTGGGTATCATTTCTGAGTTGAAATATGAGTGTTATGGTATGTAATATCTGCTGTCCTATTTGATTGTTTCACCAAACCAAAAAAAAAAAATCAGGGTGGGGACAATATATAAAAAGTCTAATTGAAAATCCTTGGGGTGGTTTGATTGGGACATCTTGCTATTTGCTTGTACCATGAAGAAAATTTTAAGCAGTATACAGAAAGCAATTGTTTCCCAGGAAATAATCCTAGTTTGCAAGATGAACTTCTTTAGATTGAACCTCTTGTTGCAAATCACAAAAATCAAATTCAAGGTTTATCAACGTTTTCGCATTAACATTGGAAGGCCTTTCTGATATAATTATTGTAAAGGATTTCCATCACGGAGGATGATGAACATAAAGAATAAAATTGAGATCAGAAGCCTTGTATTGCACAAGTTCGCCCTGAAGGGATAGTTTTCCATTCCAAATTTTCTTCTTAGAACCATCACCAAAAAGGGCATCATTGGCACTTCAAAAGTAAATAAATATTGAAATTGATTAGTCTGTTAGAATTAAGGTGCCATCAACTTTGCAAATTCTATGTATTTAATTACTCCTAAAATTGTTTGTAAAACATTCATAAGGGATGAGACATTCACCATCAGTAGTGATTATTTTTTACCAGGGTTACCCGGGGACGCGTCCCCCCCCCCAAAACCACCCGTCCCGGTTCCGGGGACGTCCCGGGTACCAGGGGACGGCTAGGGGACGGGGGGGGACCGTCCCCTTTTGAAAGAGGAAACGTCCAGGGGAGGGACGGTGACAGAGAATTAGGGACGGCCAGTCCCGGCTGGGGGACGGCTGAGCCGTCCCTCGACTGTCCCGGGGACGGCCGGCCGTCCCCTACGTTTTTAAGCGCCCAAACTTTAAAAAAAAAGCAAAAAATTAAAAAATATAACCCTGCCTATGTGGCATACGTGGGCCCCACCATATTTTGCTCTCTTAAGAATGAAAGGAGGCCTCTAAAAGTTCATTATTTTCATTTTGTTTGTGTAGGGAGCCAAGGGTTTGAGAAGAAAAAAAATTGCAGCCATTGAAGGAGAAGGAGCAGCTGTTTGGAGGAGAGGAGGTTGAAAGAGTGTTGCTGGGAGTGCAAATCCATCAAAAAAGGTATGCATTTTCTTTCACCATTCTTTTTTTTTCATTTTTTTTGCAAAATGTGAAGTTTGCATAGTCTGATTTTTTTTTATTTTGTTCATTTTCAGTCAACACTTGCATTCTAAAAACAAAAAATATGAGCAACAGTGAAGGTGGGAGTGATAGTGAAGTTGAAATGCAAGTTAGAAGGCAAACTAGAGAGCAAATAAGAATAACCCCTACCCAACACCATCATTCATCAACCAATTCCAAAACTATGAAGGACTATGCCAAACACCCAATAGACAAAAAAAAACCATTCCTTCAATTTGTGACAGCCATGGGTGAAAGACAAAAAAATTCAGGGGGGAGTAGGGTTTGGTTGTGCCATGTTTGTGAAAAGGAGTTTAGGGGCAGCTACACTAGAGTTAGGTCTCATTTTTTGGGTGAGGTGGGCCATGGAGTTAGAACGTGTCCTGCATTGACAGATGCACTATTTGTAGAGTGCCAAACAATTCAAATGGAGTGTGATGGTGGGGTTCAAACTGGGTCTCCTTCTTTCCCAAGTTCACAATCGTCTATGCCTACTCCTACTCCTAGTCCTTCCACAGTTGGTAGTACTGTTATCTTAAGAGGAAAGAGGAAGGTGATTGGTGGTGATAAGGGAGCCTCAGTTGAGTCCATGTTTCAAAACCAAGCACGAGAAACCTGTGAATCCTCCATTGCCAAATTCTTTTTTGCCCATGCCATTCCATTTCATGTGGCCCGTTCCTCTTATTTCAAACAAATGGTGAAAGACTTAGTCACTGTTGGTCCTTCATTTGTACCCCCTGGAGATCATAAGCTACGCACCACCCTCCTAGACAAAGAGTACTCCAAAGTTAATGTGTTAATGGAGGAGATGAGGCAAACATGGATGAGGACGGGGTGCTCTATAGTGATGGATGGGTGGACTGATTGTAGACGTCGGCCACTCATCAATGTCATAGTCACATGCCCTGCTGGTTCTTATTTTCTTAGAGCCGTAGATTGTTCAGGGAGACGTAAGGATGCTGACTTCCAATTTTCCATTTTGAGAGATGCCATAGAGGAGGTTGGGGCTGCAAATGTGGTGCAGGTGATCACCGATTCAGCACGTGTGTGCAAATCGGCTGGATTGATGGTGGAGGGTACTTACAGGCATATATTTTGGACCCCATGTTGTGTTCATGCATTGAACAATGCATTGAAAGACATAGGGAAGATGGATTGGGTGAAGAAAACGGTGGCAGAAGCTAGAGAAATTCAAATGTTCATTTGCAACCACCACACCTCACTTGCTCTTTTCAGGACATTTTCAAAGAAGGAGTTTCTCAAACCTGTTGATACAAGGTATGCCATTTACTTCATTTTGTTTCACTTTCAATTTGTATTCATAATCTGATTTTGTTTTAAATTTTTATTTTTTACTGAATCATTGAATTAATGAATGTAGATATGCCACCTACTTCATCCTATTGGAGAGGATGCTTGAGGTGCATGAGCCTCTACAACTAATGATGGTCAATGCTGAGTGGACTAGATGGCCTAATGCAAGTTCCACTCAAGGAAAGAGCATCAAGCAAAAGATCCTCGATGATGATTGGTGGGCCAATGTGAGGTAAGACATATTAGATGGCTGATTTTCATATTAAATTTCTGATTTTAATATTTTAATTTTATTGTCCAATGTTCCAACTTTTGAAGTTTCTAACATGTCAAATAACTTGTCAACTAATTATTTTGAACTTTTTGTTTGCATTTTGCAGATATATTTGCTCCTTTATCTCGCCCATTGTAGATGTCATTAGATATGCTGATACAGACTCTCCTAGTCTTGGAGAGATATATGAGACATTTGACACTATGCTTGGGAAGATCAGGCAAGTTATTTTGGCAAAGGACCCCACTTTGGATTTATATGAGCAACACATTAGGCCCATTGTGACGCGGAGGTGGAATACAATGAACACCCCGCTTCATATGGCTGCCTTTGCTCTAAATCCAAAATGGTATGCACCAAGGGATGGTAGGGTGCCTCCATGTGATGATCCTGAGGTTTTAGATGGGTTCACACGGGCCATTGAAAAGATTTATCCAGCCGAGCAAGCTTCAATACTTCGGTCACAATTTCTAGACTTTGCTAATCTTAATGGCCCAAACTTGAGCAAACCACAGGCGAGGTTGGATAGAGCTATATTAGCTCAAGGGAACCCTATTGGATGGTGGACCTATCATGGGAGAGATACACCACAGTTGAAGATACTTGCCACTCGCCTTCTTGCACAGGTTGCTAGTTCCTCTGCTGCAGAGAGGAATTGGTCCACATATGGCTTTATCCACTCTGTCAAGAGGAATAGACTTACCTCTAGACGAGCAGAGAAGCTAGTGGCTGTTCATAGTGCTCTTCGGCTTCAGGATCGACAGACTCCAGAGTATCGACAGACTCCAGCTCTACGGTGGGATATTGATCCCGAGGACGCGGCTCAGATAGATGAGGAGGAGACAGCTGAGGGCTTGGTTGGGGTCCCATTGGCTGAGGAGGAGCATTATGGTGGTAGTGACTCAGAGGATGACTCTGATTTTGATGCAGTTATGAGAGATGATTAGGGGCAGCAGTGCTCTTTGTTTATTTTGTAAATTTGTATTCATTATTGACATACAATATTGTATTTTGATTTTCATAGCAAACTAAAACTTTAAAACTATATGGCAGCAATGTAGCCTTTGGGCATTTTGATCATATAAGTTTATAAATTATAACTTGGAGGTTGTTTCATGATTCGTGTATGTTAATTTTGAATGCGTATTGAGTATTGGCATAATGTTGAACACAAATGTTATATGTTAATGTTCTATAATGTGTATTATGCATGCCTTATTCATGTTATGTATTGAATATTTAAAATTTCCCTATATTTTTTAAAATTTCCCTATATTTTTGTATAGCCGTCCCCTGCCGTCCCTAATTTTGGCCTCAAAAATCAGAAACTTGGGGACTCGTCCCGCCGTCCCCTGCCGTCCCCGTCCCGGAAACTTGGGGTAACCTTGTTTTTTACCATTAGGGTTTTACTGGTATGGTAATTAATTTTTACCGGGGTTTGGTAACTAAGTTTTTATCGGCAGTAAGTAATTATTTACTGGAATAGAATCTCGGAGCTTGAGTTGGTTTTGGGTGCCCAACTCCCCATGAAGTTGTTTTGGACACTTGTGATGTTGTTTTGGATGGTTATAACACCTCCACATGAAGACGATTTGTGAAATAAGAGAAATTAGCTGTCCATGTGTAAACTTTGTGATGTTGTTTTGGATGATCACAGCCTGTATTGTTTTATTTAATAAATGCTTGGATTTATCCAAGAGAGGTGTTGGGATATGATAACCAACTTGGATGCCCCATTTAGAGGGTGAAAATGCTATAAAAGCGGGGATATGAGTTAGAGTGGAAACTTTGTTTGCAGTTGCTGAAGCAGTGAAGATTGAAGAGGATAAAGGAAGGATTGTATGCAATCTCTGTTCTTGAATATAGTACAGACTTGAGCCTCTTTTTATTGTGGAGTTTTTCCTTGAAAGGGTTTCTCCACATAAACATGGTGTTATTTGTTTGTTCTTCTCTTCCATATTTCTTAATCCTGCTGATTTACTTTCTTGCAATCTCCATTTGGTTATGCACTTGTTAAATCAGATTTACAGTTGAATTCAGACTTACATTATATAGGTGTTTACCTTCATTTCTAACATAATCAATTTTGATAATTCATGTATTGATAGGTTAATTTTATTTAAATGACTAGCTTTTAACTAACTTGTCAATTGATACATGGCAAATTATCATTTTCTATCTGCATGAATCTGTGCAAGAAGAGGATTTGGGGAAGCATCTTGTTGGTTGGAGAAGAAATGGATAACAAATCGCACAACCAAGCTAGCACTTGTTCTTGATGGGGGAAGTGTATGATTTGGGTTTTACATATCAAGTACATGATGAGATGTGCTGAAATTCTAAATCTCTTATTGATCAGAGTGTGAGATTTGAAAAGGAGGTATGTTGTCAATCTCTTAGATGTGATAAGGAGTGTGCATGAGTGGGTGAAGCATTTCGAAGGTTGATTGTGAAAGGCCTCAAGGAGGATTTTTTAACTAACTTGTTCATTGGTACATGACAAATTATCATTTTGTAGCTGCATGAATCTATGCAAGAAGAGGATTTGGGGAAGTATCTTGTTGTTTGGAGAAGAAATGTATAACAAATCTTACAACCAGTGCTTCTGGAGCATTCCAGAGCTCATGCAATCCTCTACGCACACAAAAATAGATTTCTAACAATTCTTTTTGCTTTATTTGTAAGAGACCAGGTGTCTCTCAACCCAGACTTCTAATGATAATGCGATGTTTTGTTGGTTTTGTTGTATTTTGTGAATTTTGTGGTAATTTGCAATATCAAGAAATGGTACGATTTGGATAATAAATGCTTGAAAATCATATAAAATTGCAAAAATTCCAATTACTGAAGCAAACTACTCCTAGATAGAAGGCGATTCATTTATTTGTCTTGCCAAATGATTACAAAGATGAAATGTTAACATGCAAGCAAAAGGCAGCGATTTTATTAAAGAAAACCTGATACATATTGCAGCTGCTTGAAAGAAATAATGAGATGGTACGGCTAGCTAAAATATTGTGATCTCCCTCCTGAAAACTGATGCAGAAGCCCCAGATGACCAAGGCGCCAACACTGGAAGAGGCAGACACCAAAAAGGCAAGGCGATTTGGTTGGAGGAAGAAGTACGGCCCTGCTGCTGATAAGTACGGCCTGAAACCAGCAACCAATAAGTTCGTACAATTTTGAAATGCGTGCCAAATAATCAATATAGATATACACTGCAAGCTGGATTCTCTTTTGGAGAGAATTGACCCAACTACAGATTGTAACCCCAATCTGTAACTCTGTAAATAAGCTCTGTTGCGACTTCTAAATGAAGCCACTCTGATAGACAATCTTCAATTGGTCTTTCACAGCCTCAGTATGTCTGATTCTGAAGAGTTGACGTTCTCCAAAACCTGATTGCAGAAACCCTTGTTTCTCCAACTCCAAATTGTTCTCAGAGAGAAAAGACAAAATTTGAATAATCGTATCATAATGAGTTCTATTCTGTCTTTGAGAAATAAATACCTCTCTCAAAAATTCGACCCCCTTCAAAAAAGCAATTTAAATGCATTTAATAATATAAAATTCACCTCTTTTGAACTTAGGCAATTTCATTAATAAATGGCGTCCTTTTTAAATGAGTAATAAATACTCATTTAATATTAATATTACTCCACTATTATGAAGTATTAAATACTTTATAATTCGCCATAATTAATATTTTAATATTTCACTTAAAGTGACTTTATAATATAAAGTCATAATAATAATTATTTAATTATTATTAAATGCTCCCTTATTCACCGTTTGCTCATCAAACTGTCAAATTGGGTCGAAACTGAGATGACCAACTGAACCAGGTGCCCTACCAGAAATAGTAACCTCTGTCTGCCTGACTTACTATAAATAGTAAGTGTCTGAATATCACTTTGTAAGTCTCTGCAAAGGCCCAAACCTGAATCAACTGATGGAGTGATGTCTCGAAACTCTGGATAACTGCCATGGACAACCCTCTAATCAAAACTGTCAGCCTATGAGGGTTAAATTGATAGGCTCACTCCTCAACAAACAACGTCAGCTAAAACGGGGACAGTACATTATTTTTCTGTTTCTTTTTGTTTTGCTGTAGGTACTTTTTCCGTTTGTTGGCCTTGTGTGGGACACGTTGAAATCTACATGGCTAAGGTGTTCAAGCAAAATAAATTTAATAGAAAACGCTTTGAATCCATTGGGATCCACCAAAGCTTCAAGAGGCTTACACTTTCTTTTGTCTGCTAGTTGAATTTAGTAGGACCCACTTTGAGATTGGATTAGGGAATAAAAAAGAATAAAATTGATTCCTTTTGCTGGGCGTTGGTTTTCTTGATTGGATTCAGTCTTTCCCATGTTTTCTTCTGCCCAGCTGTTGCTGTGGGCCACCACACCTCAATGTGGTTTTTAAAACTTGTCCTTGTTGGCGAATTCCTTAGAGGTCATGGATAATTTTGTGGCAATGGATACTTTATTTTTCTGAGCCTTATACTCTGCTGGGACCCATGCTGCATCAAGAGCTCTCCATACTTGGTGTTACTTAGACTGGCAGCTGGCTTTGACTTTTGCCTTCCGCACTTGCTGCTATGTGTTCCTGATAAGCTGTTATCTGCCAACATTCCCAGCTGGGCGATTACTCTATAGTGCTATACAAGGTTGTGGAGTCGTAAAGACTGTGGTCCACTACAGATTTGTAAACCTTTCTCATCTGCTTCACTCCTTGTGCCTTTATTGGATGGTGGTCTTTCTTGTTTAGAGGGTAAGAAAAAAAATCAGGATAGAATATGTGTGAAAAGATATAGGAGGAAAGCCAAACTTGCTGGCTTTTAGGGAACTGCACTAGTACCTATAACTGTAGGTAAGCTACATTCCTAAGGGGTCAATAAATTCTGGGAAAAGTTTGTAAATTCTAATACTATGAACTGCTGTTATACAGCCACTTATTGGGGTTTATTTAAATTTGAACGACTATTGTTCTATGTTATGACTTATCAAATGTTGTATTTCTGAGTGCTGTCATAATTCGCTTTTTGTGAGTTGAGCTGCAAGTCCCTTGGCTGTCTTTCATTAGACACCTGGGATTCTGTCTGCATTAACTAAGCTGGCATTGTTCTTAAAGGGTAAGTCTATGGTTGGGGTTTTACATATGAAGTACATTGTGAGATGCGCTGAAATTCTAAATCCATTATGGAACACAATGTGAGTTGCACCAAGATTTGGATAGGAGGTATGTTGTCAACTCTCTTAGATGTGACAATGAGTGCGCATGAAGAGGTGGAGCATTTTGAAAGGCCTCTAGGAGGAAATTTGAACTAACTCGTAGTTTCTAGCTACATGAATCTGTGCAAGAAGAGTATTTGGGGAAATGTCTTGTTGGATGGAGAAGAAATGTCTAATAAATTTCACAACTAGGCTAGTTGTGTTTTTTATGGGAAAAGTGTATGATTGTGGTTTTACATATCAAGTATGTTGTGAGATGTGTTGAAATTCTCTATCTCTTATAGAGCATAGTGTGAGTTGCACCGAGATTTGATTAGGACGTATGTTGTCAATTCTCTTAGATGTGATAAGGAGTTGGCATTAGGAGGTGGAGCATTTTGAAAGGTTGATTGTGGAAGGCCTCTAGGAACCTTCCACAAACACAAACAAGGACTTCTTGATTTATAATGACTATGTTACTTGTTTTGGTACGGATCTTGGTTTGGGCTTGTGAATCCAAAAATTTGTCTTTTGGGTTGGGTTTGTTTTGTGTTCGTTCATACAAAAAAATTGTAAAAATCATATACATATATAATAATGATTGGAACTATAGTCATTAGAGGCAAGTCGTTAAGCTATAGTGTGTTCTCCCCTCCTCTTGGATATCGTGAAATACAATAGTAAAGAGCAACTGAATCGCCATTTGTTCATTAGATAAAGGGATCCATTGGACTACTAACTGCATGGATGGATGATTCCCTCTCGATGGTTGGCTTGCCAAGGAAGATAGTTTGTCGTGCCAATGAACTAATCCCTTCTTTCTTTCTCTCTTTCTTCTCTTGACCGATTGGGGAACCTCTAGAAGTTACCCCCATGCGTGCCTTTCTCTATGTTGCTTCCGCTTCTTGCCCTAAATCCTCGTCTCTAGTTCTCATCCCATAGCTATAACCTTTGATGTCAATGTCCCTAGTTTGTTAGTATTCTACCTTCTCATCTCTCAACTCTCTATCAATTCCACCTCTAGGCTTGCATCTGTATCCAGGCCAAAGATGTAGGAACCATGGAATGAATGTATTGAAGGTTGAAAGTGAGAATGCAATCACATTCCTTTAGGCATATCACCATTGTACTCTCCTCCCACCCATCGTGGGGGCTTCTTGACATCATCAATACAAACAACTTAGCTAGATAGTAGGGAAGATGATTCCATGATCAAGATCTCTGGTTCTAGAAGCATTAAGATGGTTGAGTGACTAAAGTTCCAGAGGTGGAGGCATCTGAGGAACCATCTATCTATCTATCTATCTATCTATCTATCTATATATATATATATATATATATGTGCAGCCTAAAAGTAGGAATTAGTATTAGAATATCACATAGCATGATATAAACAACAAAACCACCATAAACTTGAATGCCATTTAAAATATAAATGATAAATATTATAAAATATTCATTGTTCGAACTTCAAGTTCAATATTAAAACTTTGATTGTGTGGGTTTGTAGATGTTGGAATTGTTGGCCATGGAAGTACCACCAATTGAGCATTGTTCTTGAACTTATCATGAAGAGCCTTAATACTTTGACCATTTGAGTGTACAAAATCAACAAACTCATTCGTGGCTACATCTTGCAAATCAAGATTAGGGAAGAGTCTATGAAATACTGCCTTGTACCCTTTAGTGACTTCAAAATCTCTATATGGGGCAATCCTTGTTGTCACATAAAGAATCTCAACAATATAGTATTTTGGACTAAATGCAAAGGCAAGAAGATGTAGCGGGGTGGTCATTGTGTTCCATCCTTTTTCAATGATTGTGTGCACTTGTTTAGAGAAAGTTTCTTCAAGGTCTTGCTCTTTTCCATTTGTGATGCTCTTCATCTTCTTAATCATTGAGTTGATGCCATGATATATCTCTCCCAAGCAAGGCTTTCCCATGTCAATATAACGAATCATGCACAAAACAGTGAAACTAAGTAGATACTCCACATGATCCCACCAAGAGTTATCTAGAATGATTTGCTTAATATTTGTTGCCCTCTCAAGCTTCCAAGGTCAATCTTCAACTCCCTATGTTGATTCAACAAACAAAAATGAATGTTCAGTCTTTTAGAATGATATTTGTCCTTTGCAATAGAAATGAGCGAAAATGAACTTGTTTTGGTGTTTGAAATGTTTTAGAAGTGACTTTCTGTAAGAGACCAGGTGTCTCTCAACCCCAACTACTGATGGCGTATGCAATTTTTGTTTGTTTTTCATTGTTTTTGATTTTTTTGTGGTTTTTGTGCAATAATATAAAGAGAAATTGCAATTTTGCAAGGAAATGCTTGGAAAAATAAAATAAAATACCAGAAGATTAAATATGATAGAATACAGCTTAGAATTTGATGCCAGATGGTTTATTGATCTTCCAGAATAATTACAACTACGATATTCAAACATTCGAGTAAAAAGGCAAGCTATTTATTGAGAACCTGAATAAGCTTGTAGGCGCTTGACAAGAAGCATGAGATGGTACGGCTGAATGAGATAATGCAATCTCTCACCTCGAAATTGATGTAGAGACTCCATAAACCCTAGGCGTCCAAAATGAAGAAGCCAGAAGACAAAAAGGCAAGGTGTCCTAACTTGTAGGAATAGTACGACCCTTGCTGCTGTAAAAGTACGGCCCAAACCAGCATTTAATAATTCTGTACTTTCTTGAAAGGTGTGCCAGATGATAAGGAAATAGCCGCCACTGAATATGAAACCCTTCTGGAAAAGTTCGATCCAAATCCTTGATGAAATACTTCACAATAAGCTCTGTAATGACCTCTGAATGAAGCCACTCAACTGACAAGCTTCAACTGGTATCTCACAGTCTTAGTATGTCTGATTCTGAAGAGGGAACGTTCTCCAAAATCCAATGATTTGCAGAAACCCTTGTTTCACAAACCCCAATGCTCTCAGAGAGAAAAATAGACAAATTAGAATAATCATGAATGAATTAGTTCGATTTGTCTTTGTGAAATATATAACTCCTCTCAATAAGTTGACCCCTTCTCAAAAAGCAAGTAATGAGCATTTAAAATATTAATTAAATCGCCCTTTTTTGACTTAGGAAAAACAATTAAATAATGGCGTCCCTCTTTGATGAGTAATAAAATACTCATTTAATATTATTTACCTCTTTATTATAAAGTATTAATACTTTATAATTTGCCATTAAATAATTACTTTAATTTTTCATTAAAGTGACTTTATATTATAAAGTCAAATTAATAAACTTTTAATAATTATCAAATGCCTCAATAATCATTGTTTGCTCATCAATTCATCAAACTGGGTCGAAACTAAGCTGACCAACTGAACCAGGTGCCCTACCATAAATAGCAACCCTTGTCCGGCTAACTTACTATAAATAGTAAGTGTTTGAAAAACACTCTGTAAGTGTCTGCCAAGGCCCAAACCTGAATCAACTGATGGAGTAGTGTCCCGAAACGTCGGATAACTGCCAAAAGCAACCCTCTAATCACATTTGTCAGCCTACGAGGGTCAAAATGATAGGCTCACTCAACAAACAATGTCAGCTAAAACGGGGACATTACACTTTCAGGGTTTGAAATCTGTTTTAGGATGCCTAGGCAAAGTCAAAGCATGAAAAAATTAATAAAATCCTTCTTGGGTTTGCCTAGGTTCGTCCAACCCCACAATGTTGAATCTTGTCCGAATCTAAAGGAGGATCAAACTTGATCACGAATTTGGTTTGAACCAGACTTAGATCCGACCCGTTTATAAGCAAATCCGATAACATAGCAGAATGCCTATGTCAATGATATGGTTGGTTCTATTATGTCTACAAGACAAAAATTGATTGAAATATACGAAAATAAAGATCAAGCTAGGGAGGATGAATTTGTAGGTCTTGAAGTTCAAGATGTAAGTGCGTAGATTGTCTTGGTGTCTAAAAGGCTCGTGAATATCATAGACAATTTTTAATCACCCATGTTGTTGATATATTGGATGATCCCAATTAATCTTTGAAAGAGGAACGACAAATTTATTTGATTAGAGAGGAAGTATTTTGGTGATATGTTGACATGCATGATCTTCCAAATAAATATATTATTTATGTTTGGATAACTAGACAAATTGTTTTCAAAGGTTGATACTAAATTTGAGGGATGGTGAGCAGGTGGTACTTTGCAGGATAGCATGATAAAGGGTCAGGAAATGGGAAATCTTTGTATTGAGTTGCTTGATTTGTTGACTAGACGTTTTTTCACTCTTGTGAACTTTGTATTCATTTGAGCAGGAGAATACTAATTTTTGGTTAGGTTGATGTTTTTGTCTGTTTCAAAATGGAGTTACAATATGCCATAGTGGTATGTTTGATCTATAATTTGAGCAGGATATTCAATAGACATATGCCCAACTATTTTTTTGTCATTTTGATTTGGATTTGTTGTTATGGGCATTGGTTTTTTTTTGCTCGTTCTTGATGATTTGGTGGGGTAGATATGAGGCCCATACCTTGCAAAAGATCTATAAGTTAAACATTTGAAAGAATTGAAAGGATGACTTATTGGGGGCTTGTTACGGAAAATTGATAAGGCGTTCTTGAGTTATGTTCATTCTATATTCTGAATACACACAAGATTAATTTGAGTTGATTTGACATTTGTATTTCAGACTATCAATTTTTCTTCAAGAGGGGTCTAACTAGATATATTCCACTCTCTTCTAACTGGGGAATATTAATGGTCAGATTTAGAGTTTGAACACTTCAAATTTTGAGTTGATGTTGAGATTAATCTTGTTGACTAGATAGAGTGTTTGTAGATCTTGAGGATTTGATTTTCTTATGGACACGAGTGAACCTGATCTTGGAACAATTTTGTGGGCATGCTTTGTAGCACCTAATATTTGTTTTTTAACTTTTTTGTATTATGGAGTTTTGCATAAGCATTGTGTCTGGAAATTTCAGTTTGTATTTTGACTATTGGATACAAATTTTGGTGATATTTCAGAGATGCATCTGGATATATCCTAGATTTTCAGCTTTGAGGTGGATTACACTACTTTCTGCATTATATCATATGTGAGTGGATATTGTTGTAACTTGTATGGATTTTCAAAGGACTTGATTGATTCATTCTAGCAATTTGGATATGTCTTTTTGATGGATCCAAGAGGATCAATAGTTCCCAGTGTTAGTGTTTTGTAGCTTTGGGAGATATTTTTCTCTTAAATAAAATTAATTTAAGGCAGGTTGGCCTTCACATTATAAACAAAAATTTGTATTTTTCTAGGTCGGCCCTAGAAAGGAGGTCGCCTAGCTTGGTATTTAAAGGGGATAGAGTCCTCTCATTTCATCATCAATTCATCCAATTCCAATTTGCACTTTTCAGTAGTAGTTCGCCTTCTAAGCAGCAGATCCGATTCTAGAAGAAGTGTCAACATTTTGTGCATTCAAGTTTCGCTTCAAGGAGAAGTGACAGTACTTATTGTATGAGACATGGCCTATTCTAGGGCCTGATTTTGTATGCAATTTTTGCACTTATTCTTCTGATTTACAAGAGAATATTTTGCTGGGTTTTTCTCCCTCGAGTAGGAGGGTTTTTCCAGGGTAAAATACTGTGTTCATTGTTCTATGTGTTGTGTTTTCTGCTTATTGCATTTCTGATCCTAAAAATAATATGGTATTAGAGCGGGTTTAAGAAAAGATCTGATCAGATTTGGTTAAGTAGTCAAGACAACTCTTCATCTAGGGTAGTCTCTCAAAGAAAAGAAGATGGTGAACGGTGTCAAAGTAGAAGATAGGCTTGATGGAGCATCAAACTTCAGCTCTTGGAAATTCAGAGTTCTCATTGCCTTAGAAGAAAATGATCTTCTAATTTTGTGGAAAATGATGTGCCCGAGCCATCCGATGATATAGAGAAAATTCAGTGGAAGAAAAATGGCATGAAGGCTAGGAAGATAATGATAGATTCT
>VDFB02018877.1:0-26735 GCA_007258455.2 Sequoia sempervirens | reverse complement strand
CCTTATTTAAGGACTACAACCAAATGTTAACACATCAACACAGCTTAATGCCATCACCTCCCAAGGACAAAATATGAACATTCCCCTTGTACAATCCCAACAATTTGGACAAGGCAATCAAAACACACAACCTATGGCATTATTCACACATCAAACTATTCATGGTCACCATATTCCCCAAATCTTGACTCAAATGGCTGGGGGACACATTTTGACATATTCATCCCGTATTCATACACACCAACATGTCCCCAATCCAAACTTTCAATACCAACAACACGCAAACCAAAACACATCATACATGTCACAACAACACATCCCTCAACAAACACCAATATCACTTCACAACACATGGGGGCGCATGGTGTACCAATCAATCCAATGTATGGTACCACAAATAATCCTATAATCGATGCCTTGTGAGCTAAGCTAATGGGTTTAGAAAAGACCATAGAAAACATGCAAATATCTGACAAGAACTTGCAAGTGTCATATTAATTATCTATATATCCCTTTGACATGAACTTATATATGCCACCATTTCCTCTGGGATATGTATCACCAAATTTTATCGAATACAGAGGAAAGACAAATCGTATTGAACATGTTTGAGAATTCACAACTAACTGTATGGACATCGCCTATGAACAAACATACTTGATGAGACTCTTTTCTAAAAGTCTTGCAAGTCCTGCCCTTGAATGGTTCTCCACTCTAAAGGATATCAGAACATGGGACAAACTTAAACACAAGTTCATAAAAAACTACTCGTATAACATTGACATGGACACCTCTATTACTAGCTTATGTAATCTCACGCACGAGGATGTGGGTGAAACTTGTATCCCATTCTTCCAAAAATGGAGAAGTCTAGCTAGTCATTGTCACATTGACATACCCGAAAAGGAAAAGGTTGAAATGTTCGTTCAAACACTTCTAGGCCCCTTAAAATATGGATTGCAAGTGCATTGTTGCACAACTTTCACAGACCTAGTAAAAAAGGGTGTCCAGATTGAGAAAGCTCTTATTGTAGAAGGAGAGCTAAAATATGGTCTTAAAAACACAAACACAAATCCTCCCATTGACAAAAATAAGTACTGGGTAAAAAATAAACACATTACCAATGACGGTGTTGTCGATGCCAAGGTTGTAAACACTATGGGTCCTGTATTGGCCCTCAAAGGGGTTCAACTGCAAAACAAACCAACGACGATACTGAAACCCCCCACAAATACCACCCAAAACAACCAAAATGGTCAAAACAATCAAAGTCAAGGACAATACCGTCAGACAAGACAATTGCCAAAAAGACAAACATACTTTGATTTAGGAGAACCAATTGAGGATGTCCTTAAGAAGCTCCTCCAAAATGGTCTCATCACACTTGAAGAACCTAAATGGTATGACCTATGGAAATTTAAACCATCATGGTGTGATGATAATGCTTTTTGTGAGTACCACCGGGCTAAAGGACATAAGACATCATCTTGTCGACAACTTAGAAATATTGTGCAAGACCTTATTGAAAGCTGAATAATCAAATTGGGTGGACCACAATTTCCATCAAATGTTGACCATACCATCCATAAGAACCCACTACAAGACCATGGTTCTAATAACGCTTCCATGTTAGGTCCTAAGACAAATAATAATCAAGCCAATTATGCCCGCGCCAAGTATGATTATTCTGGTGGACCTATCATTAACAATGTCTGAACTGATGATGAATGCATCAACACCATCACGGTCAAATAAGCACCTCAATGCAACGCCACTACTCGAAGTGACAAGATCACTATAGTTGGTCCGCCTCCTGCTAGGAAACTTAAGATCACCATAGCTAGTCCATCACCTAAGCCATCACAACCTAGCTCATCCACAAAGCAGTGGCAACCGAAGAGTCAGTTTAACCTTATCGATCAATTAGGAAAAACCCCTGCACATATTTCCATACTAGAGCTGCTTCACATTTCTCCCATGCATAAGGCTATACTGGATAAAACCTCGCAAGAGTCATTCATCCCTAAGGATATTGATGTCAACCAATTTGAGACCATGGTGGGATACCTCACTACACCTCATCACGTCACCTTTTTTGATCAGGATTATTCATCACCTGGGACCAACCATAATGATGCATTACACATTGAAACTTTCATCCATAAGCACAAGGTCAGAAGAGTTTTAGTAGATGGTAGAGTAGGATTGAAAATATGCTCCTTGAAATTGGTTAAGGCTCTAGGATTTTCTGTTGCATGCGTAGACCCTACAAAGAGTATAGTCATCAAAGCATATGATGACGAAGAACGTTCTTCCTAAGGCATTATTTCTCTCCCTATCAGAGTGGAACCAATCATTATGGACACAACTTGCTAGGTCTTGGATCTAGAATTACCTTACAACATCTTGCTCGGTCACCCATGGATTCATGCCCTAAAATCCATTCCCTCCACATATCACCAACTCTTGAAATTCCCATTTGATGGCACAAAAATCACCATATATGGAGACCCCGACCCTTTTCAATATTGTACCAACCTAAGGGGTATTTCTGAAAACTGAGTGCCCATCAACTGAGAAGCTCCTAGCTCTTCTTCTTCTAAATACATTGACCCATCCACACTCGCATCATCTTCCATGTCCACTCCATCCACATCTTCCACCATGCCACCATCTTCCTCACTTCCTAAGGCTGATTCCAATGTCAAGATCCAGGACCTTGACTGTGGAGAATTCAAACTACATACGACAGATAGCATCACAACAATACCCAAGTCTTTGAAGGTCTATGGTCGACCATGTTTTAGAATGGAACCCAAAGAAATTTTCAAAGTTCCACCAAAAATGATTTTTATCAAATGGGGAGATATGAGCAACAAGGACATTGCCAATATTATAGGATGGCTCTTTAAAGAAATGGAAGACCTACCTCCATTACCAGTTAAGAAATATGGCAAGGGATATGACATGATGAAGGCTAAGGGCTACGATGGAACCAGTGGCCTAGGCAAAAATAAAACTAGACAAAGAGATCCCATAGAACCTTTCAAAATACCAAAGTATCTTGGGTTAGGGTATGGATTTCCCGACAATGGCGATCGATGTACTAATGGAATTTTGAGTGAGAGCATGCATGCTTTGGAAAGTGTTGAGACTATTAAGGAAACCTTTACCGAAATTGAATCCCATGAGTGGGAATTTGGTTTCCAACGATCCTTAAGCGATTGTTGCCTCGATGACTTGTTCCTCAAACCTGGGGAACTTACCTCTAAACAAAGATTTTTGCAAACATTTAAAATTGATTAATCATTGAATAATCACAATCCTAAAGGCTCAAGGGACACTGACAAGCCAAAAAATCCCATTAGTCCTCACCATGACATACTGGTTCAACCATCTAAACCAAACAACCATTAGTCGGATCCATCTGAATTACCACATGACACTGAAAACCATGACTTTGACTCCTTCATGCCTTACTTTACCAATGAGTATGACCCAAGTGAAGGGGAATATTGGATAGAGTCTGATGTGGAATTGAATGACGATAACTTCATTTTCAATATCTCTGAATCCATCTACATGCTTTCTGCATCCTCCCCACAATTCACCAACTCTGACGATGACATTTCCTTAGTCTACCCACAACTAATCGATTAGCACCAACAAGGCCCACCAGTCCTGGACAACTTTCAAAATGATGAGGCCATTGAAGAATTTATGGGACTACATAAGGGAATACCTTGTGGGGATCACAAAATAGGATTCACCATCGACCTAGATTGTGCAACATACTTTGGGGAGACTATTCCATCCTCCAGTCACAAAATGAAAAGTAAAAATAAGAAAAAAATGAAACGTCTTTAGGTGAAAACTAAAAGGCACCTTCTGACGACAAAAGGCACCGTCTAAAGAAAAGATGGAATATAGAGAAGTCAATGCAACAACAAGAGCACAAGCTAAGGCTGTCTTAAAGTGTGCTTCTTCAAAAACCAATGTTCCCCTACCTCAACATCAATATGACTTAGTCAATCAACTTGGAAAAACTCCTGCTCAGATTTCTATCTTAGAACTCCTGAAGATTTCCCCAGCACATAAGGAAATTTTAGAAAAGGCCTTTGTTGAAACAACTTTATCCACCGATCTAGATGTAGACGGATTTCAAGTCATGGTAGGACACTTGTACTCACTCACATGTCTCTCATTCTCCGAAAAAGATGATGTCTCCATGACACATCCCCATAATTCATCGCTATACTTAGAAGTCATGATCCACAAGTTTTGTGTCAGACGCATCCTGATAGATGGAGGTGCTGGTTTGAATATATGTACTATGAAGTTAGTTCGAGCTTTAGTATTTTCTAAGGACTCCATTGATCCCAGAAGAAAGATTACTATTAAATCCTATGATGATGAGGAAAGAGCATCCAAAGGTTTAATCATGCTAATAGTCAGAGTGGGACCTGTTATCAAAAATACTTTTTGTCAAGTGTTAGATTGTGATCTTGCATACAACATCTTGTTGGGTCGTCCTTGGATCCATGAGATGCAAGCTGTCTCATCCACATATCATCAATGTCTTAAGTTTCCTTATAATGAAAAAGAGATCACAATACTAGCTGACAACTCAAACAGTCAAACTTGTGCCAACATCAAAGCTAGTCAAGATACTTTGGTTCCTAACAATCTAGAAGTTCCTGCTAATACTTCTCTCAAAGTTGATACACAAATCAATCAGTTAACCAAAAGATTCAACAAAAAAACTACGGTTCAAGGACAATGGAGTAGGGGAGTACTCTCTCTTCCTTGTGAATCTCCCTATATCGCCTTGATCACATGGACAACCCTCTATTGCACAACAATAGATATTCATAGCATCCATGTCAACACAACCACCAACAAAGCCAAATACAAAGTTTAATGGAAAATTTATCAAAGAACAATTCCCTATGGAAGATTCTGAGGATAGAGAAGTTTTAAGTTGGCTCTATAAAGACGAAGATGAAACAGTTCTTAATATCAAATTACCAATTGATCAATATGGTAAAGGATATTCAATCATGCAAAAGATGGGCTATGATGGTAATGGTCCTATCAGAATGAGAAAAGAAGGAGTAGTTGAGCCTATTCACCTTCTAGGGCTTTCCGCAAAGGATAAAATAGGACTAGGATATGATACTAACTCAAAAGAAAGACCACCTAAACAGTTGCATGATACTGTCCTGACATTGCAAGAAGTATCTGATACAAGGGAAGTCTGTTTGACAACAATTCATAATTTTGTGGATAATAACTTTGACATAGATTCTGGTGAATATGAATGGGACACCATCTACAATGATGAGTTATGGAGGGACAAAAGGGTTGATGTGGTACACAAGTACACCCAAAATCTCATCGAAGGAGAAGGATCAGGGTCCCAACCGCAAGAATTCAGACTACAAGGTGACTATGATTCTAGTGATACTGAGTCAGATTTAATCGAACAAGATTATCGTGATAACAATACCATCATTGATTTTCCTCATACCTTGGATCCTACAAACAACTCTGTTATGACCTTAACCATAGCCAATCTCATGCAACACAATGACCAGTTACCACTGATCCATCCCAATCTCATTGACTGGGATTCATCCGGACCTATTGATCTACCTATGTTCCCAAGCGACGAATCTATCATGAACTTCCTTTCCACATATGATGCAAATGATTGTTTCACTAGCGATTTTTGACACAAAGTCTTTAATCAGGAGAGTGTCAAGTCTCCTAGCTGCAAAAAAAAGAAAGAAAAGAAAGATCTAATGGTGAAAACTAGAATCTGGCAATGTTAGATCAAACAAAAGATAAAACAAAGAGCGTATCGGATGGTGAAAACCTTTTTAAGGAACCTGATGATGGGATATTTGACACTCTCTCAGAGCATTATCATGAGTGATAACCTATCTTGATTGAGCCTACAAAAGTAGTTAATCTTGAAACTTCAGAAAAACCAAAGATTCTATAGTTAGCTACATCAATGACAGATAAAGAAGTACCTGAGTTCATGGAATTTCTTAGAACAAATCAAGTAAACTTTTGCTTGGTCTTACGACATACACAGGGTCTTAGTCTATTACCCATAATGCATCGCACCATCAAACCCGGAGTTAAAGCGGTGAAACAAAAGCTGGAAGACTGCATCAATGTATTTTCGCCAGTTTAAAGAGAACTGATGTTTGCCTTGAGATCAATCAACTATGTAGAATGGATCTCCAACATTGTTCTAGTGTCCAAGCCCGACAAAAGTGTTAGAGTGTGTAAATATTTTAGAGATCTTAATAAGGCATTTCCTAAGGATGACTTCCCTCTTCCAAGCATTGATACTATAGTAGATCTGACAGCTGGCCATTCCATGTATTCACTAATGGATGGTTTTTCTGGTTACAACCAAATCAAGATCGCACTTGAAGACTAGGAAAAAATAGCATTCACATGTCCATGGGGGACTTACTGTTGGAACGTCATGCCTTTCGGTCTAAAGAACGCCGGGGCTACTTACCAAAGAGCTACGACTACAATTTTTCATGACATGATGCACACATTCATGGAAGATTATGTAGATGGCATATTGGAAAAATCATACACAAGAGAAGGACATCTTGAAGTGTTATCCAAAATATTTGTGAGGTTGGAAAAGTTCAAAGTTTTCCTCAATCCCAAGAAATTTGTTTTTGGAGTCACATTTGGAAAACTTTTGGGATACATAGTATCAGCAAAAGGAATTGAAGTAGATCTTGCCAAGGTGCAAGCAATCATGGAAATGCCTCCACCAAAGAATATTATTCAGTTGAGGTCATTACAAGGATGAATTCAATCTATACAAAGGTTCATTGCACAACTGGTCGATAAAAGCCTACCTTTCATGCATCTATTACATAAGAATGTTCCTTTCAAATGGGATGATAAATGTGAATTGGCCTTTCAACAGATCAAGCAGTACCTGATGAACCCACCAATCCTAGTACCACCAAATCTAGACAAACCTCTAATCTTATATATTGTCACAACAAATACATCTTTAGGGGCCTTATTAGCACAAGAGGACTCTACAGGAAAGGAACGTGCAATTTATTGCATCATCTGAACACTAACAGGTCATGAAATCAACTACATTTTCATTGAGAAATCCTGTCTAGCAGTAGTCTTTGCATCACAGAAGTTTTGACACTACATGTTAACTCATACAATCAATCTTGTTGCAAAGATTGATCCACTCTAGTATCTATTAAGCAAAGCTACATTGATAGGATGACCTGTAAATGAGTTGCCGTTGCCGTTAGAGTTGAGCCTTTGTGCATTTCATTATGTTGATGCAAAACGATCAAGAGTATTGGACAAACTGAGCACCACTACCAAGCAGAGCATCCCATGCGTTTGATGACTTTCTGCGGTCGTGTTCTTTATGCGGGAATCAACGCAACCTTGGACTTTATACTTTGATGGATCTTTCACTCAACACGGATCGGGGGTAGGCATACTTTTTGTTACCCCTCAAGGAAATACCATTCCTCGATCATATCGGCTAATGTTTCCATGCACTAATAACATAGCCGAATATGAAGCTTTAATTACTAGAATAAAAATAGCATTGGAATGGAGGATCACAAAACTACAAGTTTATGGTGATTCACAATTAGTCATAAATTAGATCAATGATGATTATCAAACCAAAGATGAAAAACTGTTGCCATATAAGAAGATGGTTGACAATTTCAAGAAGTACTTCATAGATATCAAGTTCATATAGATTCCAAGACTTGATAACAAAGCAACTAACGCCATGGCCATGATCACATCATTGCTACAACTCCCAAAAAATTAAGGAAACAATTTCACGGGTGGAACAATCGTTTTTACGCCCTTATTGACGCACCCAGAAGTCAAATGATTTGCCACTTAGTGGATCACGATGCGATTTCGCACGACATGGCTCTATTTGCATGCCTACCTAAAAGATGACATCGCAACAGTGACTTATCCTGGCAACCAAAGAAGTTACCGACTTTCAAGCCAATCCCTCTGCAACTGTAACCCCTATCGCGACATCTTTATCCGCTTTAGGTCACGGTGGTACTTTGCTGATATTGAACATGGTGAATCACGACAAGGCTTTAAAGAATTTCATGAATTTGTGGACATTTGTGGGTACTCATTTAGATTGAATTTGGGCCTTATCCAAGAAATTGATTAGAATGGGTTTGCTGTAGTTTGACTATGGAAGGCGAATCTGTTCCACTTTTATAAAGAAGTGCTCTAAATGTGGGATACGCATGGGCTCTAAATAAGCTATGCACCGATACATAGAACTACAACGTTTTGCGTTGACACGATCATTCTCTCAATGGGGGTTAGGATCATTTGAGCAGAGATTATCCTTCTAAATATCAAACGGAACTTGAGGTTAATGCTCACCCAACAGCAGTACTTTTACCAGATTGGATTGAGGCAGTACCTCTCACTAAGGTTACTGACAAACAAATATCATCGTTCATACTCAACTATCTCATTTGTCGGTATGGCATTCCCAACTCCATTATAACAGATAATGGACAACCATTCAAGAATCAAGATTTTGATGAACTTTGTGAATGATTCCATATACAACACAGATATTCAAAACCTTATTATCCACAAGGGAATGGCCAAGTAGAGGCATCAAACAAAACAATACTAAAAATCTTGAAAAAGACTGTGAATGATGCAGGGAAAGATTGGCACGTTCAACTTAATCCCACATTATGGGCCTACAGAACTAGCATTCAAACACCAACAAGAGCAACACCATTTGCTTTTGTCTATGGAGTAGAAGCCATTTTACCACTGGAGGTTGAGATTCCATCACTAAGGGTATCTTTAAAAGGTCTCACAACATATGATGAATACAGAGTTTCTCGACTGCAAGAGCTGGAACTCCTTGATGAGAAGAGACAATGAGAAACTGATCATTTGAAAGCATATCATATGAGATGATATCACAAAGTAGCGCTATAATCATAGAGTCAACCCATACTTTTGAGGGTTGGTGATCTTGTTGAAGGAGAATCACGTAATCAACAAGAATGGAAAGAAAGACAAGTTTGAAGACAAATTAATTTGGGTCCTTTACCCGATGGTCATTACCGTTATACGGTTTTAGGGGACATACAAACTATCGAAATGCCGAGAAAGGGGACCTGTTGATGAACCTATCAACAACATGCACGCACACGAGAAAAATTATTATGTGAAGTAGAGTCGAAAATATCATCGAAAGGGTCCTAAAAAACCACAAAAATAAGCGAGGAAATAATTCCTAAAAAAATAATGGAAAAAGTTCAACCAAAATCTAAAAAGAAACAGATGCAGAAAAAGTCTGAAGAAACACAAAATAATGAAAAAAAAGTCACGGAAAATCTATAAAGAATTAGAAATGTCTAAAATAAAAAAATAAAAAATCAGAAAAATCGTCATAGGGTGAAAACCTAGCAACAGGCAGTCTATTGACAGGAAAAATACAAAAAAATAAAATAAAAATAAAAAAGAAATCAGAAAAATGCAATAACAACAAATAGTGAAAATCTGGCAAATAGACGCTATTTGTAGCTCTCCATCTATTAGTTCATGTTTTGCACTTAACTTCTTAGCCTTCATTTTCATGCATCTTTCCATCATCTTAGCATCATACCAACACAATACTGTCATCATTTTCCTAAAGCGATAACGTCTTACCATGGCTTGATCATTGTACATATCTATTTTGGCAAGTTGTGTCAATACTGGGGCAAACATTGACATCCTGGGGACAATCAACTTTCAGAGTTTATTGAAACAACTAGACAATGACATAGAATCCACTCAGACAAACAACAGTTAAATCCTATGAACAACTATCTAATCATTGATCCATAGCACAATAATTTTCAGCTAAGTACCATATCATGACTCATATTTGGATGATCTAAAATCTGAATAGTGTTTGGAATAGCAGTATTATGTTTTGAACAATGGTTGTTTGATTTTTTGATATCATCCCTCTGGAGCACACTCAATGATGTACCGCACTAGAGTGATGAGGAAAGAGGATGATTTTTTCTTTGTCTGCTGTCTGGAGGTTAACTATCGATTTGGTGCAAATATGTCGCGAGACAGGATTTCAAAAATGTATCATTGATGACAGTTCCACATTTGCATTAGAAAGTGGTTATTCTTTGTTTGTTTATGCAAGCAATGCTCAAGTCATCTCGGTTCAATTATACGTTGATGCTTGTGTTCACTTCCTATATCAAAATCATGAAAGTTGTACTCAGGTCATCATTGGTGCTAATTTCCCCTCTGATGCTTGTACATACTTCCAACATTTTAAAATGCTCTATGATGATTCAAGAAAGCTAACGAAAGGCTCCACAAATGGTTGGTTTCATTTAGTTGCATTTCATGTAGATCAATGTATATATTTGCATACTATATTTGCATCAGAGTTTTTGAAAGGCTGAACAAAAACATCAACGGCTGTCATGTCTCTTTGGACTATTTGTGGAGGACATTTAGACATTTGTTTCATCATCATCTTTCATCCTCATTTCATTAATCATTATCATTTCATCTAGGTCCTATATATATTCCTCTAGTTCATCATTTATCATTCATTTTTATATCATTTAAAGTACTTTATCATTTAGTTATCCATCATTATGCATTATCATTTTATTTGGCATTTTTCATATCACATAGTTTCATTGCATGTCATTGATCATTCTCATATCATTCATTTGTATGTCATTTAGATCCTTTCATTTATCATTCCATTCCATTTCCTTCCATTCCATTCCATCCATTCCATTCCATTTATTCCATTCCATTCCATTTCCATTCCATTTATTCCATTTATTCCATTCCATTCATTTCCATTCCATTTCCATTCTTTATTTCCATTCTTTATCCATTCCATCCTTCCATTTTATCATTTGTTATTATCATTTCATTTCATTATCCATTCATTTTTATCCATCCTTATCATTCCATATTTCCATTTCCATTTCCATTATCCTTCCATTCCATATTCCTTATCCATACCATTCCATTTCCATTTCATCCATTCCCATTCCATCTCATTATTGTGCATCTATTATTTCATATTTATTTATCCTACCATGCATTTATCATTTTCATATCATTTTCCATAACCAAATCCACATAAACATAAAACATCCATTTTATATCACATCATCATTATTTATTGCATTAGAAAAATCCAAAAACACAAATTTCATACATACATTACATTACAAACATTTCAAAAATCCCATTGCATATTTTCATTAACCACAACAAAGGTTATCCACCTGCATGACATCATTAGTACACATCATAAATAATTTTTCATCGTCATCATATAAACATCATATCCAATCATCCTGCCTATCATGTTGGTCATCAAATCATTAAAATGCATATCAAAATCCATATCACATCATGCAGAAATACATGCATATCACATCATCATCTCATAAATGCACATCACGTCATCAAAAATCATCATTGCTGCATATCATCACTCATAAAAAATAATACAAATGTCCAATGTCCAATGAAGCTAAAAAGTCCAAAGAGAGAGACAGGGGATTTGACCAAAATAACGTACATGCTCCAAAAAATAATATACATCGTGATGTGTGAATGAATCAATAATGAGTCTCATAACTCTAACTGCTAGTGCCCCCTGATGGAGCTAGCCTTTGTTGTGGAAGTCCACCGCCTCCTGCACCTCCTACCCCAGGATTTCTGTGTGGTCTCGACACACCTCGACTGTGTAAAGGTCAATCAAAATCTCTCTATCTATCAAATGACTCATATCATGCAATTTATCTATCAATGCCTCATATCATGCAATCATGCCCTCTATCTTTCAGAATCTCAAATCAATCTATCAATCCTCATTTACTATTTATTTTTGTTTTTCAATGAAAGCAAATTTATCAGACATCAAATCAAATCTTTACTATCTATCTTCATCAAGATGGATTTATCAGACATCAACTCAAATCTTTACTATCTATCTTCATCAAGATGGATTTAGCAGAAATCAAATCAAATCTTTACTATCTATCTTCATCAAGATGGATTTATTAGACATCAAATGAAATCTTTACTATCTATCTTCATCAAGATGGATTTATCAGGCATCAAATCAAATCTTTACTATCTATCTTCATCAAGATGGATTTATCAGACATCAAATGAAATATTTACTATCTATCTTCATCACGATGAATTTATCAACAATCAAATCATCTTACTATTTGTACTTCAGTCACGAATGCAAATATGTTTTCACACATCATCTATTATTTGTTTTCTATCACAGAAAGCAAATTTATCAGAAGTCCTATCAATCATCTACTATTTGTTTTCTATTGCAGAAATAAAATTTATCAGAAGTCATATCAATCATCTACTCTTTGTTTTCTAAAGAAAAGTTATCAAGCAAAATGCAATCAATCATTCTACTCTTTGGAAACAAAGTTATCAACTATCTACTCTTTGTTTTCTATTCTCGGAAGCAAAGTTATCAATTCATAATTATCAGATTTTCTATCATTTCTATCCATATCAACATGATGATAAGACAATTTATCTATCTATTGACCAAAGAAGCAATATACATCATCATCATTTCATCATTTCAATCAAAAGGGGCATCATTTTCAATTGGGGCATCTTTTAATCAATTATCGAGAGCTAATCACTGCATCCCTCTCATCATCTGAATTTCATCATCAGCTCAACATTTTTCTCATCATCAGTGATTTACCTCCTGATGGGGCATCATCAATATCGAAAAAATATTAGAGTCAAATAAGAATATGGAGTTAAATTTTCAATCCGGGGAAAAAATCAAACACAACAAATTTCAAAAGCAAGAATATTTTCTTTAAAATGATCGTTTCACCATTACTTCAAAGAGGAGCCATCTTATATGCATAAAAATTGGTCGTATCCTATTATCTTGACACATTTAGTAAGCGATATTTATTATTTGTTAATTTCTCTAAAGTCCTCTACATGATTAAAATTTGGTGATTTTGAGTATATTGTTCATTCATTGTATTCTTACGTCATGAATAAATAAATCAATTTTTAGTACGACCTGATATTTCACATTCATGTGTCTACTTGATTGAGAATTAGAAATTAATGCGCTTTATTTATTTTAATTGAACACTTTTTGAATTTGAGGTAAAGAAGTCTTTTTGATTTTAATTAAATTTAAATATTCTTTTTCAAAACTCTTCTTCTAGTGGTAAATATTTTTGTTGGAAATTACATTTTATCCATTTAAAAAGTTTAATTAAATATCTTCCATATCTTTTCAAAATCATAATTAAATATTTTATTTAATTATAAAATCCTCCATTATTCTTCAAATCTGGGGTAAATATTCTATTTTAAGAAAAATCTCCGTGTCACCAATAAATAAATAATTGAATTTTATAATTCATTATTTATCTTCTTCAAAATATTTCCAAAATCTCATAAAAAGATGATTTTTACAATTTCATCTTTATCATCTCATCTTATCTCTTTTTCGAAAAAGGAAACAAAGCTTGTTTTCTATTTTCTTCTATTTTTCTCTTCGGTCTTATCCATCTTCAACCGTTCAATCTGCCAGAAATTTTCATAGTCGTTGATCACATCAGCCAATCAAAATCTTTCGAAAACTCTATAAATATCATTGCCAATCCAAGCATTTAGGCTAATTTGAGATTACTTGCATTTTAGCATTATAGCATTTTAACATCTTAGCATTATCAGTATCAACTTTAGTATTCATAGCATTATCGTAATCTTTCATTTTATTAATCACATCTTAGCATAGTATTGCATGCATTCATATTTAATCTCGTTCTCTAGGGAGACCGTTTGTTGAGCTTAGCCCAAGATCTGAGAGCCAGCTAGAATCTACAAAAACATTGGAGATAGAGGACGATAGGACGACATCAAAGACAAAAGAAAGAGTTTGCATTTATTTTCATTTAAATTTTGTTTTTAATATAATGCTCTATCGGTGTGTTTGATTTATTTGTTTTAATCTACATTTATCACACTCTAAAATCAACCACACACATGGAATATAAACTTGATTCATACATCATGAGTAATCTAAACCAACCAAACTAGCAAAGCCTTACAATTCCAGTTGATTATCAAAACTCACATTTATACAATCCATACATGGCATCATTATCTCCTACAAACTTCAATGGTACAATAAATGTGAGTATTCCAAATCTAAATTTTGGAACACCTTTCCCTATGGTAGATTTAAATCAAAGTAAAAACTTACAAATCTATCAACCAAACAATCAGTGCATGAGTCTTCAACAAAACAACATCATCCCACCAAATCCATACATGCCAAATGTGAATATACCAAGTACATATTTACCAAACATGAACATTTCAAATCCACACTTGGTAAACTTTGGGATAAATATGTTTGTGAATCATAAAAATGTTGTTCAAAGACCAACCAATATGTTAACAACTCCATGTATTGACCCAATTCAAGGTAATACCATGCAAAATTAAAGTTACCTAAATCAAGGCAATGTGATTCCCAACCACAACAATGTTCAATTTCACCCTATAATGCCAAATCCAAACATCTTCCCAAATCAAAACATTGTCCAAAATCAATTTGTCGATGACCCCATACAAACACCAAAAGTAGACATTCCAAATATGCTTGAACAAAAACCAAATCAACTATATCAAGGGTGTCAAGATCAAATTTTGTGAGATCATATTGCTATACTTAGAAAATTAATTGATTCATATCACCAAGAGACATATCCACCCCAAAATCAATACACTCTTCCATTGGTTAAACCATGTCATCAAAGCATTGAGTTGTGTTCAGAACCACATAAAGAAAAATATCTCCAATGTCAAGAGGTTGGATATCAAGATCAACAACATCAACAACAAACCCAATCACCCCATCTTAAAGATCAGTCATCACATCTCCAAGTTCAATCACAACTATCCATCAATGAGCACTTGAAGATGTTTCTACCTCATCCAACGATAAAATCAACATATATCAAGAGTCACTTTTCAATCATGATCAAAATCCACCAACAATACCCAACAATGATCCAATTCCATAAATGTTAACATCATTTGATCCTATGGTTAAAAACATTGAAAATATCTCCACCACAATTGTTGAAAATAATGATCAAGATCTATCCATCAATGAGCACCTTGAAGATGTTTCCATCTCATCCAATGATCAAATAAACATACATCAAGAGTCACTTTTTAGTCATGATCAGAACCCCTCAAACAATGATCTATTTTAAGGAGTGTTAGAATTATTTGATCCTATTGACATAATCCACAATCCATCGACTAATGATCATGTTGAAAATGTCTCTACATCACCTAATGAGTTAGAGGTCATATCTCAAGAATTTATTCCAAAGCATGATCAACATCTTTCACCAAAGTCTAGCAATGGTCCTTTCAAGGCATATTGACATCCTTTAACCTCATGGTTACAAATATTGAAGAAATCCTCAACTCAAAACTTGATCCAAATTCACTCAAAGATCAAGAGGATATTGAGCCACTTCCTATGCCTAATGAAGACATCTAAGAACCCTTTATAAGCAATCCATCCTTTGAAACTGACCCATGTCAAGAACTTGATCCAAGGCATGTCAAAAGTAATTCTAAATTTAATCAAGATCAAGAATTCGTATCTCCAAGATACTACAATGATCTAATGGACACTCTCCAATCTATACAAGATGTCACAAATGATGATCATATCCATATAGCACATACTCCTCCATCTACCCATGAGATGCTTTCTTTGGATGGACATGTAGATGATCTTCATTCAAAACAAGAGTCTCATACTCTTGATATCATTACCAAGGAACAAGAGTCTCCTACTATTAACATTTATACACATGATCAAGATATAGAAAAATCTAGAGACATATCATAAATGGGTCATGAAGAAGGCTTCTACAGAAGTTGTGAATTAGAAACATCCTGTGAAGGCATATAAAAAATGAATCATGAGTAAGACGTTTACATGGATAGTGAATCATCAACACCTCTTGAAGAAGCATTAAAATATGATATTTCACAAGATCAAGCCAAAGATATTGTGGACATCAAAATCTGCAAAATGTTAGTTTAAAATACAGCAACATTTCAACATCCATATGGAATAATAAGTCATGTTAATCATGCTATAAATAAAACAAGGGAAGCCAAATAAAAGCATACAAAAACATGACATTAAACCTATCCCATATTGGATTGGTGTCACATGTGCTAGTGACCCTTTCCCAATCCTTGATCAAAAGCTCAAGATGATGAATTGCAAATGGAGATGATAAATGGACAAGATCAAATTCTCAAAGAGAATGACCTTGCATCAAGTTGCATAGATGATGGATTTGTGAAGAGATTGTGAAGATTGTGAAGATTGTGTAGGATTTGCTCAATGTTGAAGCCTCTCATTTATAGATTATCAAGTTGAAAGAATGCATATGAGAGAGCAATGTGGGATCAAAAACAAGCCAATGAGTTGAGGACACTTGTCATCATGTGATTAGTTAATGTGTGTGCAAGATTTGGGAAGAGTGCCCAAGAGGGGGAAAATTTGAATTCAAATTTTGCCATAAATGCTGAGAGGGGGACAAGGAAAAACAGCAATAAATGCCATGTTTGACTTGTCATGTTGAGGGAAAATGAGTGTTTTAATAAATCAATAAAATTGATTTATTGTGCAAGTGGCTAGGTCTAGATAATGCAAGTGGGATGGATGTGACATGCATTAGATTAGGATTAGATTAATTTAATGATGATCATGTTGATTAATGCTGATTAGATGAGTTGACATTTTGGACTTTGATATTCTGATTTATTTAAATCATAAATGATGGAAATGCATTATGATGGATGTTTGATTTAAATAAAGTCCTGATTTATTTGATGAATGGAATATGATTATGCATGATGTAAATTTGACATGTCTACAGATATGAAACATGAAGTTATCCCACTTATGGAGGATCCTATCACTTATAAACTTGGATCACTTACCTTTTTTAGGGAAAGCTATCTTATCAATGAAGAAGCTATCACCTTTGAAGATCCATAATAGAAAAGAAGGATTAGCACCTTATTTCCAACGTAAATCGTATCCTATTGCAAATAAAATGTTTCAACAAATGAATTATCAAGGTAGAGGATTAGGCCTACATGAACAGGGTATCCTAGAACCAGTGCAAATTATTGGTAATCCTAAGCATCAAGGTCTTGGTTATTCGACAATTAAGGGATCTAAACATATCAGTGATACCTCTATAATACTAGGGGCAATTTTATCTAGTGCAAGCATCAACATAAGGAGCACGAAGAGTCCTTATGGTGAAACCAATGCCGATACTACAACCATCCACATCAAGAATCTTCATCCACTCATCACCCCATCCATAAATTGGGACCAACATCAAAAGAAGGACGTGAATCAAAGCAAGAAGAAAATCAAAAATCATCAAAGGAAAAGAAATAGCGACGCATGAAGGACAAATCAAATACAAGTGGATACCAAAGAATACAAAGAAAGATTATCCCTATTGAAACTCCATCAGTTAAAGAAACTATGGGGAAAAATAAAAAAGGGAAAAGTATCCATCAAAGATGTCCACAAAGGAAAAAGCAGGCTTCCCAAGCAATGTACAAACTATATCAAGCAGTGGGTCCTAATTACATGCACACTTCCGTATCCACCCATCATTGCTTATCTTCCCAAGTTTGGAGAGTCAAAGGTTCCAAGCTATCAACCAATCGATCTCCTATTCCTAAACACACAACACCATCCACTCCTCCATGCATAATATCCAATTCTCATGTTGACCATGTATTGGCAATGGCCCTTTGTCATAAGGATTCAGAAGGAATTCTATTGTGATGTGCACACAAAGACAGAGTTAACTTCGATATCAACAAAGTAGATCAGGAATCCCAAGAGTTGTATTCAAGTGCACGTATCTTGGCAAAGCAACTTCTTAAAGAAGGATATCAGTGGCACATTATGACAAAATCATCTATTTTAGCACCACTATGTGGTTCAACATGAGCTTAAAATATTTCACACAAAAAAATAAAAAAATCTTGAAAATAGTAAAGATAAAAATCATCCTCAAGCGAAAACCACTATCCAGTGGCACTTTGGACAAGTACCATGATGAAAACCTAGAAAACACGTGTCATCTGTAGAATCAAGCATCTGCATGTGCTAGTTCAAGTGGAAGTATCTCATCTCATCCATAATAAATCCAACATTCCATCCATCTCATCCATAATAAATCCATTCATCCATGAATCATTTATCCAATCCATTTTCATCCATCTGCATCCACCTTCCAAATTATCTTGATCTTGAAAAGGTTTGGTGTACACTTTACACTTGCTTATGGTAAACATTTTGACATGAGTCATTTTCATTGATCCTATCCTATCCAACATTATATGAGCCATGAATCATTATCCAAATGAGCATCCTTTGTTTGAACACCTTATCTTATCACAAGATAATCCATATCCCTCTGTCCACACACCTATCCGAGCATCCATCCATGGCACTCCATACATTGCTAGGTACTAGGGGTAGATATTCACATCTTGCTTTAGGAATAAATCTTGATCTATATCTTCCAACTTATGTGGTGATCTGAGCATTGATAAACGTGAAATCAAATTGGTCAAAAAATTTGTGAGCAAAAAATCTAAGTCACTAGCCCATGGCATATTTTGACAAGAAGATGTTCCTTATCAAGCTTTATCTTTCATCGAACATCGATCCAAACAATCACTATCAGTTGCATCTAACATGTGCTTCAACATCACATCAAATCATTCAAACACATTTTGTTCCAAATCAAGCTTCAAAATCCTAATCAATCAAATCCAATCAATCCATCATCATCTCGGGATATCCTTCTCAATCCTTGCATTGTTGTGTATCCTCAATAATGTTATCATCATCAATCCATCATCATCTTGGGACATCCTTCCCAATCCTTGTGTTGCTTAACACTATCCTTGCATTGTTGTGTATCCTCAACAGTGTTATCATCATCAATCCATCAATCAGATCAATCAACCCTAGCTTGGTTTTCAACAAAATCCAAAAACAAATCATTGATATCATTACACATATCCATATCGAAATTGTCAAAATCATGCGAAAATCCAATAGCATTCAAATCATATCAAAATCAAAAAACATGTCAAAAAGTCAGAAAAAGTCAAAAACATGGTATCCAAACTGTCTTCTTTGAGCTTAAACGTAGGCAAGGCCATTATTGATGGGCCCCCGAGACACAAAATCCAAAAACATTCATAAATCTCAGAAAACACAAGAACATTGGAAAATTTGAAAATCAAAACATTTGCAAAATATTGAGAATACCAAAAAAATAAACCTCAAACCATTTCAAAAATACCAAAAACATTCAAAAAACCCAAAAAAATCATCCATCCCATTTCATGATCACCTAAAATAAACATCCACTCATAATAAATCATTGTCATCCTTAACCTTTGGTATGACAATTGGAAACAAGTCTAGCAGGTTACAAGTGAAAACTCAGTCATCAAGGTCTCAAGTTTAGGCCATTAGGTAAACAAGTTGGTCAATTCTTGGTATAAATATTCCATCATCCAGTTTCTCCCAAAATCATTTGATAACATCATGTCCTAGGATGCATCCTTCCTACAATGGACATCAACATCAGACATCACCGTAGTTTAGTCTTGGCTAGAGGTATGAAGAACATTGGCTTGTTTGTTACTTGATCTTTGTCTTGTTGATTTATCCCATTGCGCTCGTTCCAATGACTTCTCGATGATGTCTAATAAAAATGATTTAGAGAGAAAGGAATGGGGCATTGATCATTATCTTTTTCCTACTGTACTTGTTGGATATTCTTGTAATATAACTTTGGTCATGTGTGTTTTGTTTAGTTCGTAGGGAGGGTGTTTTAGGTGTCTTGTTGACCACATAGGAAGGCTTGCCTTTCTATGTTTTTGTTTGAGATGTTTAAAATATCTAAACTGCATTCTAAATAAGGTTTTGTATGCCAGGTGTGAACAAGGATACTCCTATCTAATTGTCAAGTCAAATTCCATCACACTAGGTTATAGGCTGTCGTTAGGTCCTAACACTTTAGTGAATAAACACATCAATATATCAACCGGGTAGTGTCCAACGGATGTATGCAATAGAGGACATCTCAATTTCTCTCTTAAGCACTAATGTACTGAATAAAAATTCTAATCTAAGTGGCCTCTAATCTAGAAAGCAATAAATCATCTATCTAGAAAGCAGGAAAATAACTCAAATCAGAAGACAAAAAAATAAGAATTTGAAAAGCATCACCATTAAACTAGAAATAATGGAAATGATTAACGTAAAGAATGCGTAAATTGTTGAAGAGGTAAAGCATGTAAAGAAATTATGAAACATTTATCTACTGTAGAGAATCACAAGCCAACTCCTAATCATAAAACCATTAATCAAAATCAACGGAAGAAAGGTGCTCTGGACATTCAAATGCTAAGCTCAGGAGCTATGGAGTCAGTTACAACCTGTAGGGTTGACAATAATAGTATAACATGTACTAATGAAAATAAAATGTAGATGCAACTTCTATTCTATCAAAGGAAAATTTAGAATAGGAAACACACACTTATCTATCTCTAACCTTCGAGTGGCCAGCTTGTGGGTGTATCAACTGCTACTTTAGATCACACACATTGGAAAATCCTTTTCGTTACTTCATTCCACAGATGCATCCATACTACACAGTGATTCAAAGAGTGGCGGGAAAACTCATATTCGCTTGGTAGTTTTTACTCAAAAGATAAATTGATAGCATAACGATAATCTTCTTCTCATTATTTGTAATAGTTACATATTTATATGAAAAACAACTGACAAGAATCCTATTTTTCAGTTGATCAAGTCTTTCAACAAATTGCTCATAGTAAAAGGGACTTAAAAGCCCATGATATACAATATTAAAGAGGCTTTTCATGAGCCATAAAGTCTTTGAAATTGAAAAATAATAGAATTATAAAGACTTGACCAAAATGTGTGCTCCTAGAATTTCGACGCTTGCTCGCTAGTTTTCAAAAGTATGAGACCCGCATTCATTTCCATTTTGACTGGAATGGTGAATGGCGGCAGAGTTGACCTACAAAATACTTAAGACTAAACCATTAAATCAACATAAGTTAGTTTAATTTAATCAACTCCAAGAAATAAGTTTATATGATTATTCATAGAAAGGTAAGCAATTATTTTTCCTAAAGGTAATCAATTGGCAGAGTAATTTGGGCTGGAAGGTTTATATTTGTATATTGAGGCAATTATATTGATGAGGTTACTTTTACCTCATCATTTCCTCCCCTTCCTAATTCTGAGCAGGTCCTCCTACTCTATGGTGTGTCCCCTATCCATCATTCCTTCTATCCATTTCCTCATATTTAGCATTGAGATCATATACATCATCTGCTTCTATGTCTAATATCTCTGGATTCCTCAAGAATCCCTGATGAAAAGTGACCCTTTGTTTCCATTTGGAAAAGCTATCTTCACTTTGGTCCAGGTTGGTGTACACTGAAGGTGGTGGGGAAAGAAGCAAGGGAGGTCTGTACATCATACCAATCCAATTGGTCTTAAAGTCCTCTATAATTTTGATCAAAGCTGCTACTCTTCCGTAGGACCATCTGATATTGAGAGGTGAAATTATTTCCCTCTTTTTGAGATGCATTGGAAGAGGGGTGTACCTCTCTTCACATGAATTCCATGCTGGTCCTATTAAATGTGGCCCTTATTCTTGAAAGTAATCATGACACACCCTGAAACTATTTCTTGAAAGAGAGAGGCTTCCTATGAGGGTATCTTATTTGCAACCCTACAGCCTTTCTGCCTAAGCATACTCTCTTGACCTATCTTGCCAGTGAATTTGGTTTCTCATAGTGGACAAGAATGATCTTAATTCTGATTCTCCTACAAAGAGGTTAATAAAGAAATCTATATACTTTTCTTGGAGAAAATTGTGAACAAAGAATTCACACAGCAAATTCTGTTGTTCAGGGAGTGACTCAACAAATATTTTTTACAAATTCCTTGACATCAGGGTCATGAGGCTGGTTTTGGTGAATTCTTTGCAATTTCCATCTCAAGAGCTGCTCATTAAGAAACATGGAGTACGACCTAGATGGTCTTCTACGGGCCAGTAGCAATTCACCAATTTCACAGGCATCTTGCTTACCCATGTATGCCTGATGGAAAGATTATTTAACATGACTAACTCCCTCTTTAACCTATTATTTTCAAATTCTACATCTTTCAAGAGGTAACAATGCTCTATCCATTTCATAAGAATTAGGGGAATATGTATCTAGAACTAATCTATAACAATAGGTTCAGTTTGTGTTCCTTTTGATTCCATAATTGGTTGACTATCACTTTCCTATAAATTTTGTTCTAGCTCCACAATTTTACTCATAGAGGCATTCAATTCAGTTTCTCGTCGATTATTTTCTTCCTCAAAAGTACTGAATAATTGCATAAAATTATTTTTCAAATCTTGAATACATTTTTCTTTTTCACACAGAGCATCCTGATTCTGCTTACCTTGTTGATTCCATTGTTGGATTTGGAATTACAACCGCTCAATAAGCTTGTATTTTTCCTCCATTTGTGCAGTTAATTTTTCAATCTCCTGATTCCTTTTATGGACAATGGCAATGTGCACCTCCATTTCTTCTTTCTGTTGATTAATTTGTGCTTCGTCATTCTGCATCCTAGCCCTTAACTCTTTAATTTTTGTCTTTAGTTTTTCTAATTTCTCATTTCTTCGACTGGATTCTTCGTCCCCTGTTTCCACATAGAAGGATACATGAGGGATTTATTCATCAATATGAGGCACATTTTCCTCTTTGTTGTCTTCAGGAAGGGATGAATGAGGCACTTCCTCCACTTTTTCATCAATATGAGGCACATTTTCTGTTTCAGTGCTCTTAGGAAGCACTTCTTCTACTTCTTCTGTATTCTCAATATCAGGCACACTTCCTTCTTTAGTTTCTTCAGGTAAGGAGGAGCAAGGAATTTCTCCATCTGTATGAGGTTTGTCTTCTTCTTCATCGGTATCCACAAAGAAAGATGCATGAGGAGTTTCCTGAGGCACTCTTTCCATAGATTTAGGTATATTGTCCAATTTGTCAAGGAAGGATGAGAATCCTTCCGCAGGTTCATCTTCATTCTGTTCTGAGTGTGGCAATTGTGCTTTCTCCCCTTCTTTCTCTTCAGGTGGTAGGGTTTCTTTTGTCCTCTTCCCTGGGAAGTTCCTCCTCTTGCTTTCCTGTTTCTTCAACTTCCTCATTATCAGGTGGACTGCCAATTTCTACCACCTTTACTGGAGTCTTGGCCATTTTCCTTTTTGAAGTACTGCCTATATCTTGGGGTTCAATTTCATTGACCCCTGAAGATAACCATTTACTCCTCCTTAGAGGAGGGGTTATTTGAAAAAGAACTTTACTTCATTTCTTTTTCTTTCAAGAGGGCTCCTCATCTTCTCTAGAATGAGAAATTCCCACCTCCTCTTCTTGTCCTGGGGTTTATAATTCATTTGGAAAGGATTCTGATGCATCACCATTGGGATCCGTGGAGGTATATTGGGACTCAGGGGTGCCTAATGCCTTTGAGGAGGGTTCTTCTACAGATTTCTCCTTTTGTTTAGAGGATTCCCCTTCCTCAAATGACCTCCTTGGTTCTTCATTTTCAAATTTTTGTAGGAACCTTTGCCACTTCTTCTTTGGCTTATTATGGAAATTATATTTACATATTAACTATATCAAACCATGATGTTTAAGGGGCACCATCCCAATTTTATACTTTTCTATCATAGAGGTGACTGAATGGCAGAGAAAGGCTGGTAAATTTACCCTAAGGGTAGGGTCCTCAATACCATGGTGCAAATGAGTCAGTAGGAAGAAAGGGGGTTCCACTACTATATTCATTTGTCCCTCACAAGTGAAATATTTTATAATCTAGGCTGCAGTAGACCTCTAGGGTTCTGGAATAGACATTCTATGAATTCCCTTGTTTTTCCCCCTGGTGCTGATGGTCAATACAGGTTGGGGTTCCCCTTCCCTATGGAATAAATCTATTAACTTTTGATAAGGGACGTGGGTATTTTCATTCAAATGAATCCCTTTATTTTCAAGACCAGAAAGATGAGCAAGAACTTTCATACTTACCCAGAATGGCTTTCCGCACACCATAGTCTTCTCATCTACAAAATTCTCAATGAATTCCTTCACCAGCTACTCTGTGTGCCCTTCGAATTGTTTCATGAAGTCCAACCATTCAACCCTTTGAAATAAAGTGACTATATTGCTTAATGCTAGCAATGGTGTTGCAGAATTTGGCTTAGAATTTTTCTTATTGCCTCCCATTTCCTTTGCTTCCTGGTGAAATTTTTTAGAACCCTGAAATGCTTACTTCTCTGAATTATAGACAAAGAGAGAGTTCTGTGTCAATATACTTGACGGGGAAATAATTAATTATTAGCTTTCTTGTCACCTTACTGTATCATTATGACGACCTTCCATAGGGAATTGCAACAACTGCCATACTTTCACCAATTGTGCAAAGGGGCACAAGTTTCAAAATTACAAGGAGAGCAGATCATGCCAATTAATTAACCTTTATTCAAAATAAATACTAACCCTTCTAATAAATAGATTTTCACATACCTTAGGTCTTGTTGTTAGATCAAATGTCACTTACCTATGCTGACATAATTAGATAGTTGTATGGTTGGAGAAGGTGGCGGCGGATAATAATGGCATAGATGGGATGGTTGGAGTGATGGAGAAAATTGTTATTATGAAAAAAAGGTGTCATAATAATCTTATTTATTATGGAAAGATTTGATGTGATATGGCGGAGTAATCATAAGGGAATGGGTCTTGAAGTAGCATTAAAGAATGGGCATGCACGAAACTTAGGAAAAATAAGAGAAACTTTGAAAAACAAAATTTTATACAAAAATAACATTATCGAGTAATGCGACCGAAGTAGAGAAGAAGAGAGTTCTAGAATTATTTTAGAAAGATGTCATCGAAACAGAGTAACCAAATTGAGGATTCAAGAGCATCCCTGAAAGATGCAGCTAGAGAAGCAACCAAAATTTATGGAGCATCCAAACAAAATTCTGGAGCATCCGAGCATTATTTCGGAGCATCGTTGAAAAGATGAGGCTGAAAGAGAAACAACAAAATTTTGGAGCATCAGTAAAAAGATGCATCTAGAAGGAAGAAAATTGTGATACTTTGGCCTTGACTTTCCAAAGCACCATTGAGTGATGCATCAGAATGTAGGATCAAGATGGGTCGTGGAGTCAATCTGATTTGTAGGTTCTGGATCATTGTAGCAACAAGTCCGGAGCATCACAACAATAATTCTGAAGCATCGCAGCAAGGTGTGCCAGAATTAGGTTCGCCAAAAGATGAAGTCCTGCAAAAATGTAAACAAAACTTTAGCCGAGTCCAAATGACGGAGTTGAAGAAATTTGAAGAAATTTTATTTTTATTATGTTATTTTCTTAACACTATATGGACCCTGCCATAGTAGAGTCAATGCAGTTGATTTCTCCCCGCATTTCCACCATTTTTATAAACTCTTATTTGTTAATGGGTTTATGGTAAATGCGTAATTGGTTCCCATTAACCAGAAGAGTTCGAGTGTCACCATCAATTGGTTTTCACTGGACTGAACCATTAGGAAACACTTCAAAAATATCATATGGTCCAAGCCAATGTGTCCTAAGTTTCCCTTGATGGTCCTTGTATTTGGAATCAAACAACAATGCCCAATCCCCGATATGGAATTATTTATCTTTGATATGTTTGTCATGCCAAACCATACATTGTTGTTGGATCAATTCAGTTTGATAGACGACATCCAGATGAAGCTCATATAGTTCACTAAGTTGTAAGACTCTCTCGATTTGAGCTCGTTTAAGATCCATGCCCAATTCCATGGCCGTCTTAAGGGTTTGGAGCTTGAACTCAATGGGAAAGAGGGGCTTCTTCCCAAAGACTAACTCATAGGGTCTATAGCTAGTGGTTGAATTCCAGGTCATGTTGTAGGCCCATACAACTTCTGGTAGTTTCCTAGCCCAATCTTTCCTTCCCAAGGAAACTGTTTTTATTAAAATATTTTCTAGTTCCCTGTTGGTGACCTCAACTTGTCCGTTTTCCTACGGGTGGTAGGGTGAGGACTTCTTGTGACTTACTTGGAAGTGATTTGTGAATGTCAATATGACTTTATAGATAAAATGGGGGCCTTGGTCTATAACAATTGTTCTTGGGGCCCTGAATCTAAGAAAGATTCTATTATAAAGAAAGTCAGCTACCTGCTCTTCCCTAGCAATGCATAGTGCTTATACTTCTGCCCACTTAGTCATGTAGTCGGTACAAACAAAAATATACTATTTTCCTTGCAAAGGGGGATCTATAGTGCCAATAAAATCCAATCCCCATTTCTCAAATGGTTCAAGGACTACTTGGGGCTGCAGGGGCGTTTCATTGGATGTGGTTGGTCTTCC